>KQ473635.1:67043-80144 GCA_001314425.1 Phytophthora pluvialis | reverse complement strand
GGAGAAGCACGCGGGGCACGACGGGGAGAAGCACGCGGGGAACACGCAGCCGAGTTCAGCGCGAGGGGGGATTCTGGAATGGAAGGCCCACAGAACGCGCCATGATTTTTAAAAAAAATTAAATGCAGAGACCTACGTAATTTACCGAGCTCGCAAAATTACCGGGTGATCATTTTGTGACCGTCCTGGCTGTGCATTTCAGTTGGTGATCCTATTCAATACCATTTTTTTTTTGCAAGTTGCAATGCACAGTGATTTCCATAGAGTGTGGTGTGCGAAACACGCTCTTTTTGTTTACCACACACCCGTGGGACGCCACACAAATGTGTATGCCACACCATATTCATGTACCACTTGCGTAGCACAGTCCATTTTGCACAGGTCCATGGAGCTGCCAGCGGTGCGTGCGTCTGCTGCCCGCGTAGCCCACGCCCACCGCCGCTAACCCTCTCTTTACACCACCCCAGGACCTCCTCCATGGCGACTGGCCGTGCCAGCGGGAGATCGACCTGCTGAAGCGCACGCAGGCCGCGCACCAGCAGCTCACTAGGCGCCTGCAGGGGATGATGCGCGAGCTGCGCGGAGAGCGCTACTACCCGCTGCAGGTGCGTGTGTGTGGCAGCCCCTACTAGGTCTGTACTGCATATGGCTAACGCTGCTGCTGTGCTGGTCATCGCGGCTGGGCAGACGGAGACCAAGCAGCTGCGCGTGCGAGTGTATCACACGCACATCCCGCCCGTGGAGGCCACGAACGACACACCAGCGACGCCTGGCAGGTGGACGCTCAAGATCGAAGGCATCGACGCGGCGGCGGGAGAGCCGACCATTGTGGCGAGTTGCTGGAGAACAGTGAGGGGGGGGGGGGGGGCTGACTGCTTGCAGAGCTGACGAGTGTTTGGGTGTCAATGGTTCAGAAATTCTCGAGCTACTTCCGGAAGGCGTCGATCGAGTTGGACCCGCATCTGTACGCCGACCACGTGATTGAAGTGAGCTGTTGCAGAAGTATAATGTTTGTTCTTGTAGTCGAAGTCTAAGCGAAGGTGTTTATCTGCTTGCCGTTGTAGTGGACGAGTTTCCAGAAGACGAGTCATGACGTGGACGGACTCGAGGTGTCCAGGACGGGCAGCACGGCGCACACGGTGAAGATCAAGCTGCTTCCAGCGCAAACGCCCGAGCGGTTTACCATTTCACCCGAGTTGGAAGCAGCCATTGGACAGTACTTGGGCCCCTCCAAGGCGTACACGAAGCAGGATATCGTACTGGCGATGTGGGAGTACATCAAGCTACGCAACCTCATCAAGGACGATGACTGCCGCGTGGTTGTGTGCGACGCGAGGCTGGGGCAGGTGCTCAACTGTGTATCGCTGCCATTTACCTCTATTATAGTAGCGCTCAAGCAGCAGCTGACGCCGATCAACACCATCGATTTCGAGTACACGCTGAGTCTCTCGAAGGCTTGCGAATCCGAGCTGCTGGATGAGAAATTCTTTGACATCTCTGTAGCAGCAACACCTGAGCTGGACAGAACTCGTGCTCGTGCTCTCAAGGAATGTGATGAACTCCAGCTGGACCAGAAAAAAGAGCTGGCGCTGCTGAAGGAACAGGAAGTGGATATCCTGGAGCGCTTGCAAATGTACACGGGGAAGAAGGAGTGGATGACTCAGTTCGCACAAGATCCGTGTGGGTTCATGGCAGATGTGAAGAAGTCTCAGCTGGCCGACGAAGAGGTTCGTGATATCCTTGTTTAATTTTTTGTATCTTCCTGGTTCTTAAGGAATACGTTTACATGGTGCAGATTTTGGCTGCCGAGACCGAGCTGGATGAATTCAGCATCCCTCGCCCCCAGCGGTTCACACAGCCATGGGTGCGCGAGGTAGTTGGCGAGCTGCTCACGACCCGCCCCGCCAACTAAAGCGTGCATTGAACCAATTCACCTATTCTTATGCTGCCATGGCATCCATAACGGATGCAGTGCGATATCAATAGCAATGCTTGCCTGACCTTTGACGTTCGTTAATCGAGTCCGTTGCAGGGCCTTCAAGCCAAAAGAGCGGACGGAAAGCGCAGACGGGTGACAGTATTGTGCTCTCAGCACAACTGCTCCATCTCGCTCAGCTTGGTTCCTGCTCTGCTCCATCTTCAACGCATTCTGCCAGATTGTGGGTCTGCGTTTCCTGATTCCAGCCGACTGTCGTTGCCTTCTATTAGTCGCTGCAGATCTTCATGCAGCAACCTGGTACTCGCTTACGTTGCGACCCGACGGATTATGCCAAGCGACAGCAAGAGAAAAAGGAGCGAGCAAAAGAACTTCGTGAACAGCGGCAGCGCGGTGTTTACTCGGACGATCATACCTTTGCTCCAAAGTACGTCCCTCGTTGGGTTGCTACCTGCTTCGTGCTTGCTCCGTGTCTAGCTAGTTATTTACTCATGCGCTGTGTCATAATGTTTTGATGTTATCTCCTACAGAGTGAACGCGAGGGCTCGAAATCACCCGTCGCCACCAGGTTCACGTGAAGAGCTCGACCAAGCTTCCAGATCGTCGTCGACAGACAGCATGTCCAACCGGAGCTACGGCCACAACAACAATCATCAGGACATGGAAGACTCAACTAGCAATGGGAACGATGCACTCGATAATTTATCGCGCAGGTACCCGAAGAAAGCACCCTCGACATCGCAGCAGCAGATGGCATCATTAAACGTGACGCCCCTTGAACCAGGTAAGCAAGTATGCTAGTCAGTTTGTCAATATGGTGCGGTTCTAATGGGTCGCTGGAATTGACTTAGAGCATGACACGTTGTTCCGAGAAGTTAAGCGGGCGACAGGAAGAGAGATTGAAGACCTCCCTATCCGAAAAACTACGGCGTCATCTCGGGGGGGCGGTCATACCGGTCCATGCCTACGGAACTCGAGTTGTGGGTGCCCGAAGTGTGGTGGTGGTGGTCTTGCACCAAGTAGCACGAGCAGCGCCAATGCACCAGAACCACCTATACGTCGAAGGGAGCCTGGGGCTGTGCCGAGCACAGATCCCTACAGAGAGAACAACTCGCGTGAAGTGGCGACGCAAAATGAGATGGAGGTACGTCCTTCAGCTACATGTAGCAAAAACATTTACGTGCTCCGCTAACACTTTCTGAATTTCCAGAACTCGCTAATGCTCCTCAAGTCCAAGATGTCTCGCCGGAAAGCGCGGAGTGCACCGACGAACCAGGCTTCTCTGTTTGTAGAGAAGAATATTCCCAGTGCTGTCGTTCACTCAGCGCGATTGCCATCATCGACAGCCATGCCCCGAGATGCACCGAGCCCGCCACCTCGACAACCAGTCGCACCACGACGCACTGTCGCTCAGGCAGCCCCACCCCCGCCTGCGAGACGTAAAGCACCTCTACACAATGTTGACGAAGATTCTACTGGAGATACTCAGTACCCAGCTCCGATCACGACGGGGTTCAATCTGTCCGAGGACCTCGTAAGAACTGACGTTGTGGTTGTGCAACTGCTTGTTTATTGCTGCGCAATATTCTAACCGTTGCTCTCACTGAAATGATGTGTACGCATAGGACGAGTACGCGGACGGCGCAGAGCAAATGGAGCAGTGCCACAACTGCAGCCGGAAATTCAACATTGCTTCGTTCCAGAAGCATCAAAAGATTTGCGAGAAGGTTTTCTCTGGGCAACGTAAGGTGTTCAACATGGCAGCAAAGCGACTTGAGGGGACAGAGGCAGAAAAAATAGCGAGGGAAGCTAAGACTAAAACTTCGGGCAGCGGAGCGCGAAAGACCCCTATGTCAGCAACGGAGAAGCCAATAAAGGCGAAGGGCGGTGTAGACTGGAAACAAAAGAGCGATATGTTCCGCAACGCCATGAAGGCCAGTCGTGATGTATCGAAGGCGCTGAAGGAAGGGAAGGAACTGCCACCTATGATACCGTCGGCTCCTGACCCGAGCCTCATCCAGTGCGAGTATTGCAGTCGTCGCTTTAACGAAAAGGCCGCCGAACGCCACATCAACTTCTGCCGAGAAAAGTCTCAGCGTGACAACATCAAGGGACCTGCTAAGCGGGCTCCAGCTTCGAAGCCTGGGTCCCGAGGTGCGGCAGTGAGGAAAAGATAGACTGGGAGAGAGTGCTGGTTGTTGAAACAACATGCTTGATGCCTTTATTCTTCACTTGTTCCTTGTAGTCTGCTCACATTATTTCTGTTCAACCGAGCACGAATAGCCGGTCTTTCGAGTGCATGATCAAGGATGAGGGAGGGCAAGTGTATACAAACGGAAGTAGATTGTCCAGATCCGGGCATGTATGCCGCATCACGCCGATCACGAGCATGTCTTTTGAAATGTACTCGAGAAAAATATCAAGGAAAGCTCCATCAACGAATTCGTCGTCGATCTCCACATCAAAAAGTCGGCGGTGGGGACTTTCACTGGAGCTGCCCAAGCCCAAAGTGCCTCGAGATGCCGAACCCATCTCTGCATCACTTTTGCTGAAATTCTGTGAACCACTTCCGTTTGCCAGAGCTTCAATCACTTCCATGATGTAAGGGTTGTAGAATGCTTGACAGACAATACGATTGAGGAGACTCGACAGGAAAATACTGCCTCCCGCAAAAGATGGTGTCAGCGACGGAAATTCATCCTGGACAGCTTCATCGCACGGCCGACAGAGTTTCGCATTACAGGCGTAGTGTAACACAGAAAGCGTGTTTCTATTGACTGGCCATGATCCAGCAGTGGTGGTCTTCCGTTCAACTACTCTTGGAGGCTGGCTTTCGAACTGCTGTAACGCAGCATCAATAACGTCGGATTTTTCACGAAATAAGCCTGGATCAAGACCAGGAAAGCGCCCCAACGTCCTAAGTTTGACACTCTCCAACGGAATGCCTTGCTCCAACTCGCGCTTGAAAGTAATATGAGTGGCTGGAGACAACCCCACATCACTTTCAATTCTGTTGCTCCGACGACGTTGATTTCGAGGTGAAGCACGTCTGGAGAGACTTTGGTTGGTAATTTCAACAGCTAACAAAGAGCAGACAACTCCGAAGTCAGCGAGGCGTTCATCGTCTGTCCAAGTATTTTGTCCGCTAAGCCCGAATTCAGATACTTCATAGCTGGATGCAAGCTGAAGTGCTTCTCTTGCTACACTCTTGTCAAGTGGCAGAATCACGACTTGGCGGGCCTTTGAGGCCTCAACGCGCACGAGATCATTGGTTCGTGCTGGGCTCCCCACCACAAGAAGTACACTTCGTAGTAAATTTGCAGAGCTTTCTTCCGACACCACCAGCAGATCTTGTGCTGTTGGCTTATTCGCCAGCAAGAAAACAATCCGTGCTTCTTCAGCGGATCGACCTCGCGCACTGTCCAGCGCCTTATGTTTGCATTCTTGTTGAACGTACCGTCGAAGAAGATTGGCAATTGATACTGCATCCGACAAGCTCCTCGAGCAAATGACATAGTGACCCGACTGCCCCTTCACGTTCGACCGATAGTGATCTCGCTCGAAGACTGCATCAATTTTCTCTATCTCTTTGGAATGGATGGCTGCATACAATGAGCTTCCATTTGAAGGCGAGTTCACCACCGACGGCATGGAATGGACTCGGCTAAATCGACTTGTCGGTGGTTTTGATTTTGTATCGGCAGGCAATGCAGCAGCGGGTACGTCACAGTTCCTGACTAACGTGTCGTTGATCGTACCTTCCACCCCTGTTGCTGGGTCTCTCCATCGACTGTCTTCACCTTGGTCTGCCAGATCCAAACGAATATTTCGAACTGAGGCTGATCTGGTCGTAGGATGAAAACGGTGGCGAGGTGATCGACGCCAAAGAGAGTCGGACGAAACTCGCACTGGAGTTGCAAACAAGCTTGCTGATGATCTAAGTCCCCCCTCTGATCCATCTTCCCAGTAGCCGTACGAGTTAACGATGCGAATTACGTCCGATGCGGTTCTAGCAATCACAAAGCCAATATCCCTGTCGTGTACACCGGAGAGATAAACCACAAGTTAGAGAAAACAAAAAACAGACTTCGCAATCAATCTTCGCGTACCCTTCATGGATGAATGAACCGAAAGGTGCCAGGTGAGCGATGCCGCCTTGTGCTCCGTCACTCCTTACAACTCCATGGCCTATCTTTTGGCTGAGCGTTGAGATGAGTAGTGCTCCGTATTTTTCGTAGATATGGCGAGCTACGACGCCAAATTTGCGGTGCTCGAATCGGGACGAAAAAATGATCGGGAAAACTTGGTACGTCAACCCATCTAAATACTATGACGGCAGTACAACAGCACCATAAGCGATTGGAGGCGTGATACGATGCTAGAGCCACCTACGTACCTCATGAATCCATGCTTTACTCCATTTTCGTCGTTTAGCGTACTGGCCTAAATGGTACGAGCGGATTAAGTTCAAGATAAGCGTACTGGAACCTGGACATACTGCAGCACGAGCTAGTAGCATATCCTTCAACGCAGAGGTCTTTGTCGCGTTTGCGCCTAGTAACAGCGACGACATTTCGTATTCGTACACACGCGACAGCAGCTGCACGTAGATGTCCACGTGCTGCCCACAACTATCCGCATAGTTTCGGATTGAGACGGCGTGCAAGATGGTTGCAGCATCTTGTTGCGCTGGTTCATGCCGATTGTTGGCCAAGAAAAAGACTGCAGTTGCAGATGCCATCTTCACTCGACTCTGATCTCGCTCCTTCATTAAGCTTCCTCGAAGATAGCTTGTACGTCGTCGGTACTTTTGTTTTTCAAGAATGCAAAGCAGCTCTGAGGACGGCGGTTCATCACTGACGAACACCACATCTAAGTGGATGGATCCACGGCTGGGATGATAGAATTCTTGAAGAAACTCTAGGGCAGTGCTGGCTGAAACGTTGTACCCAGAAACAATAACATGTCCAGAGGATTTCACCACAGCTTCCTTATCCCAAGGGTTGCTTTGCTTTGCCAGCGCGTTGAGTTTGTTGACTTCGGCGGGAACGATCGTGAAGATACCAATGATGACAACAATCACGAACACATGCCCCAGCACAGTGCGAGGGGTGACATCTCCATAACCTAACATTAACGTACATGTACAAAGGCGGTTAGCAAGCAAGTCGCCCAGTTCGTGCAAAATGAATTGCCTTGCCTATTGTCGACACTGTCACCAGAACAAAGTAGAGAGAGTCGTGGAACTGCAGTTTCTCGTCATCATCGTACTGGTCAGACTCCAGAGCTTGATAAATCCCCGCCGCGCATAAAATGACAGCAATGGTCGATAGAATGAAGACTCCCAGCTAGATACACGACATACGGCGAAGTTACCTCGCCGATTGCTGATAAAACAAGGATGCTATTTTCTGCCAGCCTCACCTCATACTCAAACCCGTGCTTCTTGAACTTGATGTAGCGAGCCAACCGCAAAACTCGCAAAACGCGAAAAATGCGGAGCACACTGAACACGAACATCAGATTGGAGCGACTCCCTGGATCAACGAACTGCAACAACAACAACAACAACAACAAAAGCTCAGCATTTCCGCTGGTAGATTGGAATTGTTGAAGCTGGTACTCACCACTATGAGCGACGGAATGATCGTGACGAGATCAATCATGCCATGCGCCGAGAAAACATATTTCCAACGAGGGTCCGTTGCAACAAACAGATGCAGGCCAAAGTCGAAAATGAAGAACGACGTCGCAATCATCTCCACTGCAGTACGCGGAGCGAACACTGAGGAATGTGTTCCCGAGTCGGAGTAGTAGATGTCCTGGTCGTAGAGCTCGGCGATGTACGCGAAGAAGATGAGCATACTCAGAGCGAAGTTTACGATCTCCAGAGCCAGTCCGCACGGCCCGGCCAGTGCAACGTGACCTCGCTCTTGGAGCGTTGGCACGTACGCTTGAGCCACGGACCGCCCCACCTCAGTCCTCTTCCCTCGACTGACGCTACTACTGTGGGCGCTGCTCATTCTCACATCGAACCTAGACATGCTCTCATCTACACCCGGTCAGCTTCCATAATATAATCATTAATAAAAATACATAAAATACCAAAAGGTATACATTTTTTAGGGCTGTCGGCGATTCGAATACTGTCTTCATGTGCGCGTTCTGACTGCATGGAGCAGTACACAGCGAGTAATCAGTGCTCCTGCACCGCTTTGACCGGCAGTGTCAACACGACACGCACCTCCTCCCTCTGCTCCTGCAGCTCCGCCATGTTCTCGCCTCCGTCGGGCGTCGTCACCTCCAAATACTGCGGCATACCTCGGTCTCTAATGGCGACGCTTCGGCACTTTTGGGTTATGTATGTGCGCCACACTAAGTTGTACCGTTTCTCATTGCTAACCTATCATTCGACAAGTGGAGACCTATCGACCAAGATGGGAGGCGCTCCGTGTGTGACCCCGGCGTGCGGCAAGAGCGGCTCGCTCGTGTGCCCGACGTGCAAGAAGCTAGGCATCCCGCCGGCCATGAGCACGTTCTGCTCGCAGGCGTGCTTCAAAGGCTACTGGTCCTCGCACAAGGCGCTGCACAAGATGTTCACGCAGGCCCTGGCCAAGGAGCAGGCCCGCGCCGAGAACGCGTCGCCCTTCGACGGCTTCGAGTTCACAGGCAAGCTGCGGCCCGCAGAGGTCTCGGAGATGAGCGTCGTGCCCGAGCACATCCAGCGCCCGGACTACGCCGAGACGGGCATCCCCGTGTCCGAGCAGCAAGCCAGCAAGGCCATCCCCATCTACACGGCCGCGCAGATCGCGGGCATTCGCGAGGCCTGTCGCCTCGGCCGCGAGGTGCTGGACATCGCCGGCAAGGCGCTGCGTGTTGGTGTCACCGGTGACGAGATCGACAAGGTCGTGCACAAGGCCTGCATGGAGCGCGGCTGCTACCCGTCGCCGCTCAACTACTACCACTTCCCCAAGTCGGTCTGCATCTCGGTGAACGAGGTCATCTGCCACGGCATCCCGGACTCCCGTCCTTTTGAAGACGGAGACGTTGTGAATCTCGATGTGACGGTGTACAAGAACGGCTACCACGGCGACCTGAACGACACGTTCCTGGTGGGCAACGTGGACGAGGACGGCGTGCGCCTGGTCAAGACGGCGTTCGAGAGTCTGGCGGAGGCCTCCAAGCTTGTGCGTCCCGGCACCATGTTCCGTGAACTGGGCAAGCACATCGCGGCGGTGGCCAACGCGCAGGACTTCTCGGTCGTCAAGACGTACTGCGGCCACGGCATCGGCTCGCTCTTCCACTGCTCGCCGAACGTCCCCCACTACGCGAAGAACAAGGCTGTCGGCATCATGAAGCCCGGTATGATCTTCACCATTGAGCCCATGATCAACATGGGCACGTGGCGTGACAAGACGTGGCCGGACGACTGGACGGCCGTGACGCAGGACGGTCTGCGCTCGGCGCAGTTCGAGCACACGTTCCTCGTGACGGAGACCGGCTACGAGATCCTGACTGCGCGCGAGAATGAGCCTGTGATGGAGTGGGATTTTGCCAAGGTGCACCGACAGTAAATGTACGACTACTTGCGAGTGCTATCAACAACGGTTGCCAATCCTAGATGCTCCTAGCTGGTGGGTGGTTGTGTGGCTCGTTACCGGGCAAAGCGTGCAGGCGCGATTAGGTAGGATACGCGCTGCTAAAAGCTGCGTGACGTCGGAGGTATCCAGGTGCGTAGATTTTGTAGTCAAAATACCATCTGTACTCAACATGAAGCTTTTTTTTTTAATTGCGCGATCTTTTATTGCAGTTGTTACGGACGACCACTTCGTATTTCTGCTTGAATGAAGAAGTAACAGCGATACAAACCGAGAGAAACTGCTCAGTGACAATGCATTGCTGCTGACGACCATCCGAGTAGCTAAGTTCCTATCCCTTGATAGGCTCGCTTGGGTTGACGGAGGCAGCTGACGCCCACTTGACGAGCCCGGCTCACGTTGACATATTGCACTATCACCTAGCGAAATGAAGTATCATGTTAGTTTTCCGACGGTAGTATGGAAAGGAATTGGTTGTCCCATGTGTGAGACGGTGACGTCGTTTTCCGTAACTAAATGCCCGGTTCTGTGCTGTAGCAAGTGGAAGAGATGTATAACTTAACTCCAAGCCACATGTTCTACTCGTTCAGCGCTGGTGTTCTCATATTGATTTTGTCATCGAGATTCGAGATGTGAATATAAAAACTGCTCTGTAGTGATAATGAACTCAAAAGACTTCATTAAAATAGGTGGGCTCCTCCTAAAATTCCGCAGGTTCTAGAGCTTCTCAATGGAAGAACGAACATATTAGGCAGAAATACATGTAGTCTAGAAACCTAAACAACGCGGCGAGGAATTAAACTAGGTAAGTAGATTCGTCGAATTTGGAAGAAACGTAAGTAGATCCCCAACCTACTTATAAGTAGGCGAGGAATTGCAATTACAGAACGAAAGCTGAGCAAACTAGAATACGATGAAGAGGAAGGGGCACTGCAACAATAACACCTAAGTAGATTGTTCATTGTGGAATTGACCATGGATCCAACACGCGTTCCTGGATCGAGAGCTCGATGCCCTCTGTGTGGCTATAGTTTAGACGCTGCTAGTATCCGCGGCGATGTGGGGGGAATAATGGAAATTTTGGCAATCGCCCTCAGAGGAGTTTGCTTTACTTGCTTCTACTGAAGCGTTTATTTTCCCTTAGTAGCAACTTGCTGGATATCACATGAAAGTTGTACGTAGCAACGTGTTTGTCGATAAAGCGCATTGACTCGACTCCAACTTACGCCCACTTGCCGATGAGCGCCATGAGACCAGCACCCAGCCACAGGGAAAAGTACATAGCGAAACGCTGCGGCGCCGGGCGAGACAGGAACTGGCCATTCGTGGTCATGTTGTACGTCAGCAGCTCCACCAGGCCCGTGTACAGCAGAATGCCACCAGCCACGCAGTTGAGAATACCCTGCACCCACAGAGAAGTCGTCGATGAGGCCGAGTACGTGGTGCGGATAGCGATGCCGATCACCTGACCGATCGGAGTTGTAATGGCGAACACGAAATTGACCATGAAGAGCTTGCTCTTGCTTTCAAGCGAACTCAGCGCTGAGCTGCCGATGGCGACGCCTTCGAAGAACTGGTGGAAGCACAGAGCCGCGAGCAGCGTTTTGAACTCCGAACCTGCGGTGACGCCGAGGTCGAGGCCAATGATGACGGAGTGGAAAACGACGCCAGCCTCGAAGATGAGCGTGGCGATTTTGCGGCGGATCTTGGAGTCATTAGCACTTTGGTTGAGAGATTTCTCGTGGTACGGGTTCTCCGCAAGCTGCGGAGTCACGTCGCCGGCTGGAGTGATAGTAGCCTCTTGTGCGGCATTCTCTCCGTGGGCGTGGGCGTGACCATGCAGCATCGAACCCTGGGTACCGAAGAACACCGAGGTCTCACACTCGATGAAGTGCATGAGAACCAGCGTGATGAGCACAAAAGCCAGGCTCAGACTTCCGTAGTTCTCCACGACGGCGCCCAGGCACTCGTTGCTCAGCATTTCGATGCCCTCGTTGACCATGTGGATGAGACCCGTGGCGAGGACAACTCCGAAGGCGAAGGCACTGACAGCCTCCATGATCACCGAGTTGGCCTTGCACTGCGGAATCTTCTGCGAGATGATGGGGACCAGCGTGCCGGCCGCGGACACGGCGAAGATGATGAAGATAGCGCCGACGTGAAGGCCCATGTCATACTCCTCGGCTTCCTCGAGGGAGACGCACCCGCAGCAGGTTTCTTCGGCCATGGTGGGTAAGTGGTCTTGTGTTCAGGACTGTAGCGAACGCTGGAGCGCAAATGGGAAAGTGAGGATCAAGGTCTTTTTCACTACTGTACCTGGGCAGAGACCACTCGTTGAGACTGGCGCCGTCGGCATACGACGTCGCGTCTCACGCGCACCGCCACCGGACA
Source organism: Phytophthora pluvialis (assembly GCA_001314425.1). Lineage (NCBI taxonomy): Eukaryota > Oomycota > Peronosporomycetes > Peronosporales > Peronosporaceae > Phytophthora > Phytophthora pluvialis. Next base: position 68,219 of record KQ473635.1, on the reverse strand, counting down.
AACTGCTTGTCTATCATCAGTGATAGGGTACCACGCAGGAATTTCTCCGACGACGCCATGGCGCCAAATGCCGCGTGTGCAACAGAAGTCACTGATGAGTTGGCTGTGCACATTCACATCGATCGGGTTCGAATATGCATGTTCGTCAGTCTAAAGAGGACTTCGATGTGGTAAGTATTCTTTCACATGAGCGTGAAAATATGTACATCCCGGATGTTGACAAGGCATTTTTGTCCTATTCAGAGTTGTGCTAAAGAATTTGATAGCTCTGTTAAACTCAAGACGCGGTGCGGCTCCAAGTCTCCAAGAAAGAAGTTGCAGTTCTGAAGGGCCCTGTGAACGTGCTGGTAGTAGTTCCGGAGGGTGCAGTTGGTTGGTTCAGCGAGCGAGACGGCTCAACTGCTCAAAGAGGTACACGAATTACACGAGAAGACTGTGATGACCAAGCGCAAGCGATATGACCACTCAAAGGTGGGCACGACCAAGGGCAGGGAGCTTCTGAATGACTTAACCTCTAAACAAGGAAAGGTTAAGTTGGGGCCTGTACTCACTATTCCAATAGCTGTTAGAAAGGGGGCTCCGGTTGACGCATTCAATTGGAAGAGTGTTATCGCCAACCGATCAAACTCACCGAGGAGCAGCACCGAGAACGATATCGAGCTTACGTAGAACACAACATTGGCACTGTTCTACGAGGAGAGCTTTGCGTGGTTGGCGTGGAAAGAAGCCAAGAAATCCTCAACGTTGCAGTTCCTGGTCGCGATATTGATCTTGCTGGACACACCGATCTTCTCGTCCTGAAGAATCTCGTCAAGGAGAATCCGCTCGATCTGTATATCTTGCCTCAAGTGAAGATGCTGATTGAAGTGAAGAGAAAGGTTGAGCGAGGCTCCGTCTTTCAGGTATTGTCCGAGTTGATCGCTCTGGGTCTTATCGTCGACGACCCAGCCACGGGCCGTAACTCACGGCACTGCTTACTGACTCAAACGGCGATTGGCAGTTCTTTTGGGTCGCCGAGAAGAAACACAATTCCGCCCGCATCTTATAACCGACCATCAAGAAGCGAGGCGATGCTCTTGAGGTGATTAGGATGCTCACACCCTGAACAAACCAAACCACGAAACGCTCAAGAAATTGGTTTGGTCGTAAACTACGCGGGCTTGTGAACCAAAATTA
>KQ473635.1:0-67021 GCA_001314425.1 Phytophthora pluvialis | reverse complement strand
GAAACGGATTCAAACCTGGTTTGAACGGGAATTTTGGTTTGGTTTGAACGGGGCCTGGTTTGGTTTGGTTTGTTCAGGGCGTGAGGATGCTATTACTGGTACATGTATCTAGCGCAGTTTCCGATTGCTGATGCCGAGATGAGCCTTCCGTGCATCCAAGAACCTGTGAAGCGGCAAAAGCTACCTCGGGGATGCCGTCTATTGGTGAGGGTGGTGAAAGTGGCGGGATTCGCGAGTGCATCGAACGATATCATGACATCGCAAGTATGTTGGGTCCCGACATAGAGATGGCTCGTGCTGTGGCAAGGCAGGTCACTCGATCTATTCCCACGTTGAGTTATTTCAGCTGAGTGATGGTTATTGGCACCAAAGCAACATTGTATGTCAAGGCAAGAAGCTATGAGCAATTAGTGTACTGAGTCTATGGTTATCTGGCTGACCCCTTCCCTGATGTCGGTCGCAAGTCTCCATCATTGTGGCATTGCGATCGACTAGGCGTCCTTCTTGTTCTCCTCCCCCACACGATGTTCGACTTGGGGCGACTCCTTGTCCACGGGCGTACTCGAGCTCAACTTGCGCGCGATCATGTAGAACCAGGCGTACTGCAGCACGAAGAACGGCGAGCAGCCCAGCACGTACAGCGGCTGGCACTGCGTGGTCACCCTCGGGATGATGTAGATGGTGTTGAAGGCCACGCGGGACAAGAAGAAGGAGCTGGCGAACAGGGCGCCGGCCACCGTGCTGTCCGTGAGGCGGTACCAGTTGTAGAAGCCCGTGCTCACCTCGTTCGTCTGCATCCAGACGTAAGCGTTACCGAATGACGCGTCGCACACGGTGGCTTCGTTCACGAAGAGCACCATGCCCCAGTAGAGACTGAAGACGTGGTGCGCGTAGTCCATGAGTCGCGATTGCCGCAGCGGCAGCAAGTTGCGCAGCCCGTCCACGTGCACCATGGCCACGAGGTCCACGAGGAAGTACGAGAGCGAGACGGCCACCGAGACGGTCGTGTCCAGCCCGTAGTAGAGCGTGATCGTCGAGGAGATCGTGGACACGACGCCGTGCGCCGCGTTCAGCGTGATGATGTGGTTGCGACCCCTAGCGCCCGCGGGCACGACGTTCAGCAGGAGCGTCCACAGCACGGCCCAGCACGCGACGGTCGCCGCCAGGATCGGCACGCGCGCTTCCTCCACCACCACCGCCATTTCGAGGTCGTCCAATGGTTGGCGTCACGCGGGGGGCTCTGCTCAAAGATCGCGCTGAGATACCGGTGCGGTACCGTCCGAGCTTGGCTCTAATTCGAGGAGCGCGTGCCTCCCGCCAACGAGGACAAGCATTCGGAGGCGAATGCGACGAGGCTGATGGCTAACACGTTCGTGATCCGACTCGACATAGGATGCAACCTCGACATGTAGACGAAGACGTTCAAGAGTAATATTTATTTGTCAAATCGTTGGTGTTGGTCAGAACAGGGATTAATGGTTCATTGCTCGCTAGGACGCTGCTGCACAGTAACGAAATACCTCATTCACTTGAAGGTTCACTTGGACAGACACCTTACGCCCACTTGCCGATGAGCGCCATGAGACCAGCACCCAGCCACAGGGAAAAGTACATAGCGAAACGCTGCGGTACCGGGCGAGACAGGAACTGGCCGTTCGTGGTCATGTTGTACGTCAGCAGCTCCACCAGACCCGTGTACAGCAGAATGCCGCCGGCGACACAGTCCAGGATGCCCTGCACCCACAGAGCCGTCGACGAGGAAGCCGAGTACGTGGTGCGGATAGCGATGCCGATCACCTGGCCCACGGGGGTCGTGATGGCGAAGGCAAAGTTGACCATGAAGAGCTTGCCCTTGCTCTCGAGCGAGCTCAGAGCAGACGTGCCGATAGCGACACCCTCGAAGAACTGGTGGAAGCACAGCGCCGCGAGCAGCGTCTTGAACTCCGAGCCGGTGGTCACGCCCAGGTCAAGACCGATAATCACGGAGTGGAAGATGACGCCGGCCTCGAAGATGAGCGTGGCGATTTTGCGGCGGATCTTGGAGTCGTGGGCGCTTTGCGTCAGGGACTTCTCGTGGTACGGGTGGTCAGCGGGCCGCGGGGTCATCGCACCTTCCGGCGTAATGACGGCCTCCTGCACCACCGGCTCGCCATGGGCGTGGCCGTGGAGTGTCGAGCCCTGGGCACCAAAGAAGACGGAGCTCTCGCACTCGATGAAGTGCATGAGCACCAGCGTCATCAACACGAAGGCGAGGCCCAGACTTCCGTACTCCTGCACGATGTCACCGAGACACTCGTCGCTCAACTTCGCAACGCCTTCGTTGACCATGTGGATGAGACCCGTGGCGAGGACCACACCGTAGGCGAAGGCGCTGATGGCCTCCATGATGACCGAGTTGGCCTTGCACTGTGGAATCTTCTGTGAGATGATCGGGATCATAGTGCCGGCAGCGGAGACGACAAAAATGATGAAGATGGAGCCGATGTGCAGCCCCATGTCGTACTCATTGTCAGCGCCGAGAGTGACGCAGCCGCAGCAGGTTGCTTCGGCCATGGTGCTGAGTTGCGAGAGACTGTCGAGTGGTCGGCGGTGTGGACGCTGAAGTGCAAATGCAGGAGTGAGGTGCGACCGTGTCCACTGGCATAGAGATGCCGGGAGCCGCTCGGCCAACGACCGCACGTGTCACAACCGCGCCGATGCCGGCGCCGCCGTCGGAAAAGCCGATGCGCATCGTGGAGGGGTAGCTCGACCGACTCATGATCAGGGCAACAGGCGCGGTTTCCATTGGCCGTCCGGTGCGCCGCCGTCGGACAAACTGCTGTCCATTCACCGCGCAGGCTTCTTTTTCCCCGGTCGCTTCAAGTGACCGGGGAAAAACTTCAAGTGTCAGTCACGGCGCCCGCCCACAGGGCCGGTGACCGGCGGCTTTGAATCAAAGTTTGATGAGGAATTCGCTCGCCTTTGCCCATCGAAATGCGCGTCTGCAAAGCTCCCTGGCAGCCCGCGCTCAGCGCCAAGCTGGACGTCTGCAGCTGAAGCGGGGAATCTCCGTGTTGCTGCAGCAGGTCGGACACGATTTGCAATTGAGTTAAACGGTGTATCTGCAACGCGAGTCACACTGTGACGGGGGCAGCGCCGATGCGGAGCTTTAGTCGACGTGTTGAGGCTGCTTGGTGGTCCTGCCACGCAGACGAATTGTTTGAATACATGTACTGTTCTGGTTGGACTGCCGCCTTGAATTGCTTTCGCCGTGCAACTAGTCGATAGCCGCATACCATCCGATGGACCATCGATCCCGTCACTCCCCCGCCTCGCTCCAAGCACTGAAACGAACTGCAGAGAGCAGTCGTAAACGATACACTTCCGGTGAACCTCCACCTGCGCCTGCAACGCCGGTGAACGCCGTCAGTTGTGACTTTTACGGAGTTATCCGACGGCGGGCCTGGGTGAATATTTCTGCGGGCTGCCGCAGAATTGAAATGCCGGTGATGAACTTCATCAACGCACAATGTTCGGCCACTGTACGTACGTCTCAGCCAAAGTTCGGTCTCCTCCAAACTCGGTCGTGATTCGCGTTGTCGATGTCGTTCGAGCAGAAGGTCCCCCGGAAGGGGGCGGTGACCGCCGCGGTCGTGCGCCGGGAGTGTACATGTACATGCACTAAGTTCATGTGCCAGTACGCCGTATCGGAGCTCGCCCACACCAGCGGAGGAATGACCGGAGACAAACGTGGAGCACAACGAATTGGCTCGCGTTTCGGTGCTTGTTCGTGTGTAGCCATAACTTGAATATCGTACTTAAATGATTGCTCTTGGTACTATATTTTGGCGCCAAATTCTACAAACCTCGAGCAAAATGGTCCGGAGTGGATCCGACTCGGAGCGTCGGCTGCGCGCCATGGAGGCGGCGTTCGAGCGCGAGCGGCAGCAGCGCGACCTGCTGGAGAAGAAGTACACGCGCCTGAAGCGGCGCTACGTGCGGCTGGAGCGGTCGCATAACCGCCTGCTGATGGAGTCGCACGGGGTGCGTCACCTCGGATCGAGAACGTTGCGTTGCGCCATACTGAAACACTGATAAATGTCTGCCATTTACTGCTGGTAGAAGAGCAACAATGGGGTGCAGACGGCCACGCCCCAGTCCGAGACGCCGGGAAGCGTCGAGTCCACGCCGAACTCGCGGACGTCGACGGTATCTCGTCCTCTGGGATGTTGCCACTATTGATACATGGGACTAACCTTGCATTTTGATGTGCCCCAGTTTGCAGTGATCGACCTCACAAGTCCACGTCCTGGCTCCAGCTCTGCAGTGAGAAGCACCAACAGGTCACTGGGCAGCGCGTCGAGAGGACTGCGGAGCTCTGGGCCGGACTTCCTGTCGAGGGACAGCATCTGCGCTGAAAGCCCGAGCTCGTCACTGGGGTCTCCACAGCTATCGACGAGGGGGTCGCATAATAGCGACGATCAGGAGGAGAAGGAAAGCACCACAGACAGTTGGCGACGCAGCACCGACAGGATGTACTCGACTCCTACTTCACGACGGCGGCTACACTTGGACTTCATTCTCCCTCCGAGTCTCACAGATTCAAATCGCGCACTGTCAAGTCCGCCGCGACCCATGCAACAGCATGGACTGCATTCGGATCAGTCAACCAGTTTGCACAGTTCTCCGCAGTCAGCACACTCCATGACTACACACGCTGGGGAGCCTCGCACTCGTACTCGTCCGCGGCTCCGCCTGCATCATCCCTCGCCGGAACGAACTGCTGCCCGCGCGTATGGATATGAGCTGGAACAGGAACTGGAGCCTCGAACGCATCGTCATGACCGATATCACTGGGCGTCGGATCCATCTCCGGAACCTTCCACACCGTCCCCGGTGGTATCCTCTACTGTGGTGCCGACAAACTCATCGCCGTTGCCACCGACCATTCCTTCGCCCGCACCTCGCCCCATAGCTCAGAGCGATGAAGAGGCTTCGCTTGCTTTGGCGCGTTATCTGCAGCAACAGGAGGTAAGTGATCATAGATTAATGGCGGCTAAAGGTGAGGAGGGATACTAATCTCAAGACTCTTTGTTTACAGAATATTGCAGCATATGAAGAGTACGAGGCACGCCTACTTCGCGAGTCTGCTGAGCAAGAATACAACCAGCGAGCTCATGTTCCCGCCAGCTCGTTGCTCTCTGGTTTGATGGGCCATCAGCGCAATATAGATCCGGACAACATGACCTATGAAGAACTGCTGAGGCTTGGAGAGGAAGTTGGCGATGTGAAGAAAGAGCGGTGGCGGCGAATGGCTGTTCAGGTACTTTCGAGTTTACCGACCCATCCTTGGACACGTGGCCATGCCGAAGACACGTACGTACTAAGATTTGTTTCTGTGTGAAGCATTGTTTGAGCTCAATGCTTACCGATACTCGTGAAATCCTTGCAGTTGTATCATCTGTCAATACGATTTCGTGCCGAACGATCGAGCGATGACTCTTCCGTGTGCTCACGTGTTTCATGAGGGTAAATGGAAATCTCGTCACCATGGAATACTTGGCTGTGAACTTGACTAATCTGTTCGTGGTCATTTGCTGTGTAGATTGCGTTGGAGGCTGGATCCGTGAAAACAACAGTTGCCCTCTGTGCAAAGGGGAAATCACTCCGATGTAGGGATTTTTGGCAGGATGAAAGCAGCTATATTTCACAAATACTCTCGAATGTTGAAAGCTGGACAAGGCAGTCTTCAGTGCTGGAAGCGGAACCGATCAAATGAAGCTATCGGTGCCTGTGCTGCCTCGACTTTGGAGGCCAGGACAATGCTTGCATCGATATCAGCTTGCTTTACGTCGAGCGTGTTAGTGGTCGCTTTAGCGACGGTGTCGTCGGTGTCGAACTCCGTTTTCGAGGATGCTTGTGTGTCTTCAGGGTTATCGAGATTCTCCGACGTGCTTTCTGCATCAGTCGACTGGTCAAGAGGCGAGTCGAAGCCTAAGCTGGCAATTTTCTCAGGCTCATCCGTTTTGTTGTTTCCAGAGAACGCGAACTGCTCAATTCGACTGGACAGTGGAGTTTGGTGAGCGACACGCAGTTTTCCACTGCGAGCGCCTAAGCCGGCAATCTTTCGTTTTTTCAGTTTATGCTGCTGTAGCATCGATCCAGCGCGCATCATTCTTGAAAACGCTGTTTCCTTCACCGGTGGCGGGGCATTGCGCACTGCCTCCTGAGAATTTGGCGCTTGATTCTCCTTGGAAACCTCGACATCTCGCTCAATCAGCAACACTCGGACCTTGTCATTCAGCGGGTCGAAGGGGGTGTTTCTCGCTACGTCAACTCGACGAGGCTCTTGACTTTGAAACGTGGATGATAAGTCCTGAGAACGTGGCACGCTTTTCTTCACAGATTCGTCCGGCGGTGACATCTCCTTAGCTTTCCCACCGAAAAAGCGACTTGTTACTACATGTAGCGGACTGTCCGCGTCGGCCTTCGCAACCGAATCAGGGGTCGTGCTTGGAGAACTTTTCTCCTCGGGCGGCGCTGATTTTGATGCCCACTTGTCCACAAATGACGGCGGAAGTTTTCTTTTCGCGGGGGCGGGAGTCGATCGAGGGGCATTGAACACTGCAGCCGCGGCAGATTCCGAGGCATGGAAGAATGAAGTGATCGCTGCTTTCGGTTTCGGAGCGGCTATTGGTTTGCGAGTCAGATGCGCCATGGGTCTAGCAGAGATTGAGTTGCGGCGTAAGATAGGTGCTTGGGCTGGGAATCGCTTCATGGTAATAGGGTCCATATCTCCATCAGCAATTGCGGTTGCAACATCACTAGGTAGCGTTGGCCCCACAAAGTCCATTGCTGGATCGGCTTCAAGAAGGTTCGGTGGAATAGGTGTTAGTGGAACCAACTCCTGTAAATTTACCACGCATGGCACAACCAAGTTAGCACACCAAGATATAATAACTAGCCAAGGAATTTGAGCTCGGCGACAAACCTTTTTCGTAGGGCAATATACGCGTTGATGCCGGAACGTCAAGACTGCCTTCTTAAACTCGTCTTCATAGGGCGTGGGGACTCGCACTTTTCCTTCAAGACGCAATGCTCGAACGATCTGAAAGCAAACAGGGAAGTCAGGACCCCAAAAGGCAGCCTCATTGGGATGCAATCATTCTGCCAATGCACCTTCGTGAAGGAGCCGTGCTGTTTCATCGCAGTGTAAGCCTTTTTCAGACCGAACCCAGGAATACTTGGGAGGTAATCACACCCTGAAAAAATGCACATTTCCAGGAACTGGGCAAGTCACCGAATTCCCACAAAAGTTAGTGGTTTAGTAGTTTCGACACACTCCAATCTGAGAACGACCGTATCGTACCATTTGCTCTGTGAACATGTGAAAGCTCATCCCCTTGTTCTTCTTGAGGTTGGCCGTCTGGATTTCCTGCGCAACATTGTCGCGGTCCATCTTAAAGAGCACAGTTTGACAACCGAAAGGAAGGCAGTCCGAGTCTTCAGTGATCACACCGTCCGCGAGTCCGTTCTTCACTAAAAAGGCAAGCTGCGCATCTGCTTCGTATGGAGCCACCACGTAAGGCACATTCTGCGCCTTCAGGTGCTGGTTAAGTCAACGCAAATATAATAAAAAATCGTCAGGACCTCACTAAAACATACTAGTAAAACAAGTTGTAGCAGTGCCCAGAACTCACCTGGATGACTCGATGGGCCATATAGGGGGACACATCAGCAGCTCGAACGAAGCACTTGCGAGCCTCCGCGAAGCGCTTGTTGTTGTAGTGCTGGATGCCGAGCTCCCGGTTCTTCTGCCGCGACTTGCGTCGCTCCTCCTCCGTGCCTTTCTTCATCGGGAGGGGGCCTCCGTCGAACACAACGTAAGGGGTCACGCCGTTGTGGAGCAGCGTAGCGATCCGATCCATGAAGTACATTACATATCTGCACCATTAGAAAAATAAACAGCGTGAGTGACCTCATTATCATAGAGAGAAACATGCACCGGTAGTATTTCTTTACTTATCAGTCTCCTGGCCGAGACAGATCTCCTGGCTACACGAGTAGATGGCGCGGTGGAGCCTGGCGGATAAGAAACACGTAAGAAGCAACGTTAACGGGTTAACGGATTGTGCGTGTTTNGGGAGGGGGGGGGTCGCTTCTAATTGGCGTTTGATTGGCGCACCAGCAGTAGCCGTCGATGGCGAGCGTACGGCCCCTGTATTCGTCGATGGGCTTGGTCTCGGTGATGCTCTTGAGCACCGGCAGGAGGCCCGAGATCCCCATCGCGACTGCGCTAAGTCGGGGTCGCTGACTCGTTCCCCTCTTCCCTGCTGGAAGGGCGATGGAAAAAAATTGGCGCGCAAATGTTGCTTTCAAAAGCCAAAATAACTAACGTTACTTTGTATTGAATGAATCTAACGTTGGTTTAATTGGGGTGTGAGATTGCCTTCTTTTCGGTGGTCGTAATCGACATTCGGCTCCATGAAGATCGGCGGCGACCTGCCGCCGTTCTTCGGCGTCAACGCGGCGCTGGCAGCGTGTTTGTACCTTGTGGACGTCGGACTCAACTCCTCCATTGAATACGGAGACTTGCCGGGCCAAGATGCATCGGACAACAGCAGCGACGCAATTGTCTCCTTGTGAGAGGGCTGAATCCTTGGGCTTGACGCATCCTTCCGTGGCTCACGTTGCTGGGATGGTTACTACAGTGTGCAGGTATTGCTGCAGATCGCAGCTCTCGTCAACCTCCTCATGTTGCTGGGCGGCACATTTCTGTTTCGCAGCGGCCTCTTCGGCATGCTATACACCCAGTTCCGCCTCGTGCTGCTTATCCATTCGCTCTACATCTGCGTGACCATTACCCTGGCCATTGCCCGAGTGGTAGGCAGTATGCGATCTAATAAGCCCCAGAGGTTAGTTAACGATCAACTAACGATATTTTCTACTCCCGTGTAGAATTTACTTTCCTCGGGCATCACTCATGTGGGTATCTGGGATGCTCGAGGATACGCAGCCTTTTCCGGGATTCACAAGATTGGTACGGGCTGGATCATGTTCTTGAGCTTATTCTCGTGTTGCAAGCTCAGCGTGTACTGCATGCCACCTACAGGAGCGCTGTGCTATTATGTCTGCAGTATCTACGCCGTGGAGCAACTCCAACACCGCAAGTTTTACAGTCATGAGTACTGGATGCGAAAATAAAAGGAAGCAAGCTTGTTATTACCAGGGAAAGCAGCATTCTGACATTGCGAAAACTACACTACTGTAGTAGTATCCTTTTAAAAGACCATGATACCTTTTCCACGTCATGCCTAAGCGCGCTGCAGTTTTGCCTGACTCCACTCCATCACAGGCTCGTTCTCGCGCGCAGTCAGGATCTCGTAGCCTGTCTCCGTCACGAGGAACGAATGCTCGAACTGCGCCGAGCGCAATCCATCTCTTGTCACAGAAGTCCATTCGTCAGGCCACGTCTGGTCACGCCACGTGCCGACATTGATCATCGGCTCAATGGTGAAGATCATTCCAGGCTTCATGATGCCTACAGCCTTGTTCTTGGCGTAGTGAGGAATGTCCGGGACAGCATGCATGTGCGTTCCAACGCCGTGACCGCAGTACGACTTCACAACGGAGAATCCCTCGCGGCTGGCAACCGCCGAGATGTGCTTGCCCAGCTCACGGAACATCGTTCCCGGGCGAATGATCTCGGCTGCCGCAGCCAGCGTCTCGAATGTCGTCTTCACCAGGTGCACGCCTTCTTCGTCAACATTACCCACAAGGAATGTTTCATTTAGGTCGCCGTGGTAGCCGTTCTTGTACACCGTCACGTCGAGGTTGACAATATCGCCATCTTCAAAAGGACGAGAGTCCGGGATGCCGTGGCAAATGACCTCGTTCACCGAGATGCAGACCGACTTGGGGAAGTGGTAGTAGTTGAGCGGCGACGGGTAGCAGCCGCGCTCCATGCAGGCCTTGTGCACGATCTTGTCGATCTTGTCACCAGTGACACCAACACGCAGCGCCTTGCCGGCGATGTCCAGCACCTCGCGGCCGAGGCGACAGGCCTCGCGGATGCCCTTGATCTGCCCGGGCGTATACACTGGGATGCTATTGCTCTCGCGTCTGGCGCGCTGCTCCGACTCGGGGACGCCCGTATCCGCGTAGTCCGGGTGGTTGACGGTCTCAGGCACCTTGACAGTCTCCGAAATCTTGCCGGGGCGCAGCTTGCCCGTGAACTCGTAGCCGTCGAAGGGAGACGCGTTCTCGGCGCGGGCCTTCTCCTCGGCCAGGGCCTGCGTGAACATCTTGTGCAGCGCCTTGTGCGAGGACCAGTAGCCTTTGAAGCACGCCTGCGAGCAGAACGTGCTCATGGCCGGCGGGATGCCTAGCTTCTTGCACGTCGGGCACACGAGCGAGCCGCTCTTGCCGCATGTCGGGGTCACACACGCTTCGCCTCCGGTCATCGTCGTGTGCGCTGCCGCTCCAATCTCCGAATGAAGGATAATGGTTGACTGCTGGACTGAGGAGGTATCCTGTGACGTGTGCGAACGGAGGTTTCCATGCAACTTCACGCACGTGTAGCCATCTCCTCCATTAAATACGAAGTAGGGTTGGGGCGCAAAACATTCGTACTTAAGTCAGCAGCCGCTTCAACTTGATGCAACGGCATCAGCCGAGCACTGCCAACGTAAGTCGGCAAGAAACAGCTGCTGTCCTGCCCGGTAAGTGCTTCCTCTCAGTATGACCGCCTCTTGTCTTGAATATCCCTGGATATCTGTTCATAACATTGGAGAGTTCAAATATAAAAATGGATCCATAAGTTATTCCCTCCCTAATCGCGCTGTGAATTCCAAGGAACTTACTAGAGGGATCACTGTAATAACGAGTCGGTAGGCGATGCATGCCATGTTGTTCCAACGGCTCGGGAAGGATCTATCGAGGAACGCGAGTCTAATCGACTGCCAGGTTATATTCCTCTTGCGAGGGCCCCCTCCATTGGCCGGAGATTTCATCACTGCCAACTAATAGCGATAGCCGGCTTTGCGCGCTGTACCCTGACGACGGTAGCAACAAGAACGGAAGAGAGAGCATTGAGTTCGGCGCAGCGACTTGCTGCCAGTAGCGAAGAAGGCATCCGTTCTTGCTTCAAGGAGAAAGGCTGTCATCGCTGTCGGCTCTATTCTGTTTTATCCCGGACCTGAACGGACTCAGCAGCGGTGTGCGCAGTGGAGGATGCCAAGTAGAAGGGGTCTGCTGCCGCGACCACAGCGTCGGCATGCCTTCGAAGAGCTCCAGCTCCTATTATAGTGCTGGCAGCCCGCGAACATTCCGCCCCGAGGTCGCGACGGCGGAATGTCCGCAGGAAACAAGTCGCGTTGCAGCGATTCCGCGCGGCCAGCTGTCTTCAGTCGCGATAGGGCCGCTTCCCGATGGCATTGCACTTTTCAACGATGGAGAGGTTTGTCTTGGCGAAAGCGCCAGCGCTTTTGGCGATTGACGCGCATTGCGGACACGAAACGATGCTGCTGTCGAAGCGCCTGCAGCCAGCTTGGTCCGACGGTGTAGCGAAGCCGGCGAAGCAATTCACGCCGCGTCATGTGAACGGCAAAACCAAGTTGTTGCACACGATGATTCCTGAATGCCAGGCCGGTGGTAGGTCCACCTTCCTCTTGTTATGGACATGGGAGAATCAATATAAAACCATTTACATTTTGCATTAGTTTGTTCCCGTGCACGTCAAGACCAATACGAACAGGTACTATATCGGCTCACTAAACCGAGGTCTTGAAGCCCGTTTTTGGTTCGAAATTTCAATCTCGCTCTATTCCTCTTTTTTGTTCTGGTTTTCTTCCTGTTCGACTTAAATCCTTATTCGGCAAGTTGCATATGCCGCAGCAGCACCAGCGTCGGACGCCGCACCGGTAAGCCCCGCTATTGATTCTCTTGCTGTCACGCGCGCCCCTGACCATCGTCACTGCCATGCCGACGCGCCACAGGGCGGCGGAGCGCCGCGAGCGTGGCCCAGAGCCGGGGGCCGACAGCGACGCGCCGCGGATACCGCATCTGCTGCCCAGCCGCGCCGTGTTCGCCAAGGAGCGCGCGGCCGACGGCCTGCTGGGGCTGCTCGCGAGTCACGCGGACAAGCAGCTGCCGCTGCTGGACCAGCGCGAGCTGCAGCGGCGTCGCCAGCAGCTGCCGGGCAACCCGCGACCCGTCATGTCGCTCGAGGCCGCCGCCAGCGCCATGCACCCGGCGGCCATGCTACAGCGGAACGAAGCGCCTACTCAGGAACCGGAGCAGGAACGGCCCAGCACCAGCAGCTTTATAGAGGACAAGGCTCCGCTGGCGTCGCCCCTCGTGGCGTTCCTAGACCGGCCCAGCAAGTTAGGCTCGCCCCGCCTGCCCGACAACGTGACGTCGCCTCGCTCCGTGTGGGAAGAGAGCCCTCCCAACGAACGGCTGGACCCCACAGCGAGTCCAAGACACACCGCCGCCCCCACGAGTCGGCTCGTTCCGACGCCGCCCACCACGTCCTCGTGGCGTATACACAACCTCCTCTCGCCAGACCCGACAGTGAATATTCAGTCCAACAGCTCGCACAAGCGGTGCACGCCTCCTTCTTCGCCACCACAGGAACAGACCGACGTCGCTGCGAGCGCGGCGAAACGCCCTCGTCTCGCTCGCCGCGTGTCGTCGCAGTGGCGTCACGAACTGTCGCCGCAGGACCGCGCCAAGACGCGCGAGCGCATCATGCGCAGTCTGCACACGCACTGTCGGGGCGACTACGAGAAGCTCGTGCTGCTGCTCTCGTCCATGGAGGAGGAGCTTCTGCATATAAAGACGACGTCCAGCGAGTTCTACGCACAGCAGGCATTTGAACTCGGTGACCTCATCGAGCACGCCAAGCTCGAGCGTTAAACTTCCTATGGAGTGTAAATGTGCGGTTCGCGTCGCGGGAAAGTGGAAACCCCGCGAACGGATCGATCAAATACGACGGGAGACGATGGTGTCGTAGGAAGCGCCATGGGACGAAAAATCGCAAGGACAAGCGGGTCCCTGGAGCGTTTGAAGAGGTGAAGACGTGCCGCCAGCAGCCAACAGAGGAGGCCACGCAAGCACGAGCAAGTCAATCAATGAATAAAGCATATGAATAAACAGGATGTGAACATTGCAGACACCTTTAGACGATTTCTTTCGCGGACGACCTCGAGGCGTCTGCTCAGCAAACGGCTATTCAAGATCAGCATTCGAGAATTGAGATCGCCCCCCGTCGCCGCCATGGCGAGCATGCAATTGCGAGACATCCGCGAAATGGGCGAGGCGATGACTCGAGCGAGGGAGTTCTGTCTGGAAGCGCAGTACGAAAAGGGAATGGCACTCTACCAGACGACGCTGCAGACGCTGAGTCAATTCATCCGCCGAATCACCAAGATGTCGGAGCGCCAGCCGTGGCTGCAGGTACTCAGGCGAGCCTCCCTTGTCTGAGTTTTGTTGTCGCTAACGTGTCGTCCCTTGCAGATGCAGATCGAGCTGGAGAACGAGTTGAACCTCATTACGGACTATGTCGAGCTCACGCAAGCTTTCAAGGTTCCACCCGGAGCGGCGATAGCGCGAATCCACCCGCGAGCACCGCGACAAGAAGAGTCAGCCTCTCCACGTTGGGAGATCTGCGCTCCTCCTGATCCCCGACGCCCGGATCCTAGCGTAATAGTTGGTTTGCTCTCTTCGTTTTCGATTAGCGCTGCTCACTTCAACTTGCACATTTGTGTGTCAATAGGCCAACGACGCTAGAGATCCCGATGTGTGGGCACCTCCGTCACCGGAAAAGGTTCCAAATCGTTTCCGCGGAGGTGCTCCTGCTGCTGCTGCTGCTGCTCCTGCTCGTTCGCCGCCATCGTGGGCTAACGATAACAACGGAAACAACAACCAGCGCAACAAGTACGTGAACGTTTAGCTCTTGTTTGAGTAACACCGGGCAAATATTGATGGGGTTGTCCTGCAATTCGCATGTGAAGTCGCATGGCTCGAAAACCAGCAGCACCTTCGGGGAGGCGTACACCCGGAGATGACAAGCGACGCCAAGCGCCTCGTACACCCGGAGACGACCAGCGACGACAAGCACCTCGTCGAGGAGGGGCTAAAGCTTCCCCTGGTCCATCGCCAGCCAGACAAAAGAACAAGGATGGCGGGCTAAAGGCTGCTAGGAAGGAGAACGAGCGAGCTCGAGAACGCGGTGGCGGCGGTGGCAGCGAGAAACCCAAGTACTCCGACATGGCAAAGGAAGAAGGTTGGGTCGACCTGGAGCTAATTGAGATGATCGAGCGCGATATCGTGGACTCGGCAGCGGCGGTCAGCTTTGAGCAAATTGCTGGGTTAGAGCACACGAAGCAGCTACTGCAAGAGGCTGTGATGTTGCCGCAGATTGCTCCTCATCTCTTCAAGGACGGTCTCCTCAAGCCATGCAACGGCGTTCTCATGTTTGGCCCACCTGGTACGGGCAAGACGCTACTGGCAAAAGCGGTAGCTAATGTGTGCAAGTCCACTTTCTTTAACGTATCGGCATCGACTCTCGCTTCGAAGTATCGAGGTGAGTCTGAGCGCATGGTGCGAATCCTCTTTGACATGGCACGATATTACTCCCCATCGATCATTTTCATGGACGAGATCGACGCCATTGCGGGTGCGCGCGGTGGCGCCCAGGAGCATGAGTCAAGCCGCCGGTAAGTCCTAAATGCTGTGTCAATGACTCACCTGCCTGTAGGTGTAGCTAACGATGGTGAATTCGCGGCAGCGTGAAAACCGAGTTACTTGTTCAAATCAACGGCGTGTCCTCCGGAGACCCTGCAGACCCCGGTAACCGCGTGATGGTTCTTGCCGCAACGAACTTGCCCTGGGAATTGGATGAAGCCATGCGCCGCCGACTTACCAAGCGCGTCTGTACGGCACTTTGATCTTGAATCGTTGTCTTGGGTGGCTTTGTTTGTATGTATTGCAGAAGTTACTGAACTTACCTCATCATGAACAACTTACAGATATCCCGCTACCAGAAGCTGAAGGACGCCTACAGCTATTCAAGATTAATCTGGAGAAGGTGGATGTGGCCTTCGACGTGAACTTTGACAAGCTCGTTGCAGCGACTGAGGTGCGAATAAATCACAGGTAAGCTTATTTTTTCAGATGTGGGCTGACCTCGCCTACTTTGAACAGGGCTACAGTGGCGACGATATCTGTGGACTTTGTGACACCGCCAAGATGATGCCGGTCAAGCGGCTGTATACACCCGAGGTCCTGAAGGAGCTTCAGCGCAAGCAGCAGGAGGGTGCTTCCGACGAGGATCTGCAAGCTCACGAGAAGAATGCGTTGGAGGTCACGTGGACAGACTTCCAGACAGCACTTGAAAACGTGTCAAAGTCCGTAGGTCAGGACCAGTTGGAGCGATTCGTCAAGTGGGAAGAGGAATTCGGATCCAAGTGAGCAGCATTTGCATTAATTTGTTTGCTACGAGGCATGAAAATATAACCCGATGCCGCACAAACTTACGTACTGGTACACGCCTTAGCACTTCGTACGCTTGGCCGCTGTCTGACCTACAGCTTGCGCTTTAACAAGCCCGTCAGGAAGTCGAACGAGTTTCCGTCCGGGTAGAGCTCGAGACGCGAGCCATCGTCACCGTGAGCCAGGAGGCATCCCGTACTGGTAAGCCCCTTGATCACAGCGGGCACCTTCTTGCCGCCAGCATCATCTCCGCTCGCGACCTGCACAACTTGGTCCGTGTGCAACCACCGCGCGAGATAGTCGGCCATGAACGGCTCGAAGCCCTTCTCGAGGAACAGCTTCTCCATGGGCTCGTACGCGTTGCAGAACGCCGCCAAGAACTCCTCCCTGCATCATCGGCACAGCAAAAGCGAATCGTCAGTAAGTAGCGACAAACAATACGTGAAGGATAGCGCAAAGACGCACTTCGTCACGGTGCAAGGGTGCTCCTCCGTGCCCAGGATGTCCTGAAGGCAGATCGTCGGCGATCGGTTTGAAATGTTGATGCCAACGCCTGCACAACAAAAGTGTCAGCAGAGTCCTCCTCACCCCTCTGTCAATAACGTATCTTCACACACCGGTGGTGACGCTAAATTTGCCGTCGCGGTACTCGGACTGGCACAAGATGCCTCCGATCTTGATCTGCTTGGCGTAGATGTCATTGGGCCACTTGATCTTCACGGGGCCGGCACTGCCGGGCACTGCGGCGTGCACCGCCTCCACAGCCTTGATGATGGCCAGCGACACGAGGTACTGCACGAAGGGCAGCGTGGCGCCGTCCGTGAAGACGCTCTGGAAGGAGAAGGTGAGGCAGCCCTCGGGCGACGACCACGTGTTGGAACCGCGGCCCTTGCCGCTCGACTGCACCTCCGTGTAGCACACGAGGCCCGCGGGCGCCGCGGGCTTGATCGTCTCGCGCAGCAGCGTCTGGGTCGAGCCCAGTGTGGGGCCGTAGAGCACGACGCCGCCCAGCTCCTGCGTCTTGAGCAGCGGGAACAGCTTGCTCTGCACCGCGTCCGAACCTCCCGAGGCCACGGAGGCGGGGTACGAGGGCTTGGCGCCCTCCAGCCACGTCTGCAGCACCTGCAGGTAGCGCTCCGAGCGCGCGTAGTAGCGCAGTTCTTCCGTCATTTGCCTGCCGAGCATGTGTCGTATGATCGGATACCAGGTTTGGGTGTCACAAAAATGAGCAAAAGCTGAAAAAGTTGGCGGGAATTGTGAACGATGGTCTCTTCATTAGGTCACATCCTGTTGCTGCAGCTCAAGTCTATGGGCGACGGCGCTATCTCTTCTAAAAGCAGGACGCGACTTGCTTCTGCTTACTCGAAGCGCATGAAAGACGTGGAGGACGGGTCCAGGTACTTGATGTCCAAATTGTAGCTCGGGCCCATCGAGGAGCTCAGGTGAGCGGCCTAACAGCAAACAAAACGAGTGAGCATGACCGCCTTGTCAACAGATTGCAAAAAAGAAATCGACAGCTTACCTTGATGTACTTGCCCTTAGCGCCCTCCGGCTTGGCGTCGCTGAGTGCGACCATGAAGGCGCGCACGTTCTCCAGCAGCGCCTCCTCCGTGAAGCTCATCTTGCCCACGCCAGCGTGGATAATGCCCTTCTTCTCAGCGCGGAACTCCACCTGACCGCCCCGCGCCGCCGCAATGGCATCACCAACCTCCTGCGTCACCGTGCCCAGCTTCGGGTTGGGCATCAGTCCGCGGGGGCCGAGAATCCGGGCCACACGACCCACCAGCGGCATCACATCGGGCGTGGCAATGCAGCGGTCGAACTCCAGCTTGCCGCTCTGCACCTGCTCCACGAGGTCCTCGGCGCCCACGATGGTAGCGCCAGCAGCCTTGGCTTCCTCAGCCTTGGGGCCGCGGGCGAACACGGCGATGCGCACCTGCTTGCCCGTGCCGTTCGGCAGACTCACCACGCCGCGCACGCTCTGGTTGGGCTTACGCGGGTCCACTCCCAGCTGGATGGCCAGGTCGAGGGTCTGCAGCAGCAATCACAACATAATAGTGAGTCATCCGCCTGTAGCGCAACGCAGTGTAGTGCACACTCGGTCCTGGTCCTCACCTCATCGAACTTGCGCGCATCCTGGGCCTTGCACTTGCTCAGGGCCATCTGAATATCAATGGGAGGCTGCAGATGTGTCGATTACAGACGAAACGATGGCAATAGTTAGCGCACAGCGTCGGTAGGTCCTTCGGTTAAGGTACAAGCAAGACGAACGAACCTCCGGCACGTTGGAGCGGCGAGGCACGAGGCCTAGCGCCGTGGGCGAGCGCGTGGGCTTGGCGCTGGGGGTCTCGAGCGTCGAGGACGCGCGCATCCAGCACGAGGTGGCACGCGCGACGTGAGTCTTGACGGCGCTTGAGGCGGAGAGCACGCGCATGGTTCGGCTTGGCGAGCGTGCGGCTACGATTGATGGTGTCGGTGTCGAAGCGAGGATGTTGCACGAATAGCGTACACAAAAATAACACCATTTTTGTGACGTGAATGTAGCCGAACGACAAGTTTCCACTTTGATTCTGATGAGGCTCTGGGCGGCGGTCATCGCGGCGGCTTGCGCTGTTGCGGGGGCGACAATGGGCGCTCCAGCTCGGGCAGCAGCTTGTAGCAGTCTCAACGGACCCTTCTGCGCTGGATTGGGCTCTGGATTCGCAGTAGCGCCACTGCACGCGAGGCAGAACCTCGACGTCGATGAAGGGGTGAGACCGTGGAGCAATATTGGACGGGCGGGGCCTTCCGTGGTTGTTTACCTCGCCAAAGGATCATGCAGCACGTTTGCTATCGTATGCTGATGAAGTTGCAGTGGGCACTGACGGATGTCGTCGTTCTAGGAGCTGGAGGTGACCGAGGCGGCGAAGACCTTGAAGATCGAAAAGGTTCTCAAGGAGTACGAGCTGCAGGCGGCCACGAGTGAAGCGGCTGCGCGAGAGGAGGAGCAGGACATTATACTCGACATTGAGATGCTGCTGGACGAGAGCATGGCGCTGTTGAGCGAACTGGGGGAGGAGGAAGACGACAAGAGTCCGATGGCTGGCGCGTTCGCCTTCAGCAGTGCCAACGGTGCGTTTGAGCTGCTGGAAAGGATGGACGGAGACGAGTTGAAGGTGCGGCTTGCGACCTAGTCATTCGTGTTACGAAGGTGACATTGTGACCTATCTCTGCTGTGCAACTTTGCGTGCAGGAGTTCTTCGAGACGGCGCTGGATGAGGTGCTGCTGTCAGTGGAGGCTGCGCTGCAGGAACTGTCGCCTGGTGCACCACAGGGCGTGCGGACCACGGCCCGCCAGCTCATAGAACTGCAAGACTACTCGAACTACAAATTTACGCGGCTAGACGAGACGCAGCTCGCGAGCATCCGATACAAGTTCGCAAACCACCGCCTCGTGGAGCTGCAGCAGACCTTCGAGCGGCTGGTGATCGCGCGAAATGCGCAGGACCGGCAGCTGGCGTATGAGACCGCGGTCTTCCTGTTCCAGCTAGCCCAAGAAGAGGCGATTGTCGCTAAAGAGTCTGCGAAGGAACCCGAAGCAGACACCACCACTGCTGTCAGGGACGCCACTGACGCCACGGACGCCACCGGCGAGTAATGTAGCCATGTAGCGAACCTGTCTGAAGTTTTGTATGGAATCAGATCTGAGCGCGTATCCTCATTTCGCGCGCACTTTCCAATTGATCGATCACGATGGCAGGTCACGGCGGCTTCCAGATGTCGGACGGGGACTGGGCCTGCCCCAATCCCGGGTATGTCCTTGCATTAGCCCCACGTTGCTAGCCCTCTTGCCGCCTGATGCTCACCATTTCCGTGTCTGTAGCTGCTCCAACATCAACTTCGCGCGTCGCAACTCGTGCAATCGCTGCCAGACGCCTCGACCCGAAGAAGCGGGCGGTGACAAGCCCAAACCCAAGGGAGGAGCCGACTTCCGAGGCCCACCGGGACTTTTCCAGCCTGGGGACTGGACGTGCACCACGTAGGCATTGAGCTGGAGGTTGCGGGTGAGTCTGGAGGGACTGACGCTTCTTGGCGCGTTCGTGCTAGATGCGGCAACGTCAATTGGGAGCGACGTTCCGAGTGCAACATGTGCAAGAGCTCCAAGCCAGGGATGGCAGGACTGGTGGGTGCTCGTCTGGGGGCGTGGAGAGTGAGTGAGGATACTGATGCTTTTCTCGCGGGTGTTGGTTTGAATCAGGACGAGAAGCGCGACGGTGCGGGTGGTGGCTTCAACGAGCGCCAGGAACGGTGAGGCGACCTAATTGCAGCAATGTGGAGCGCTGCCACCCCTCGAGCTAACGTAAGGCCTGATGTGTACGTATAGAGTTGCATCAGCTAAGACGGAGGTGGGGGAAGATGGCTACGATGACTTTGGCATGAGGAAGAAGGCGAGTATCGCGATGAGGAAGCAAAAAGGCGTTGTGGACGTTTGATTTATTGACTTGCTTGCTCGATCTAGAAAGTGAAAGCGTCTAAGGCCGAGCGGGAGGCTGCAGCGCTCGCTCGTCTGCAGCAGTCGTACAGGTGCGCAAGTGGAAATTGTTTAGTCTCGATGGCAAATATTATAACACTGTTACCTGGTTCCAGCGCGATCTACCAGGCGCCTCAGAGCGCTACAGACTCCTCGGCGGTTCGCTCAGCGCCCTTAACTTTCTCCGAGAAAGTTATTGACGAAGCAGTAACCCCAGCTATTAAGAACTCAAACGAGACCTTAGGACGAGAATCCCCCAGAGCGCACAGTCGGAGTCGAGAACAACGACGCCGCAGCCCAAGCCGTGAAAGGAAGGACCGACGCGATCGTAGCCCGGTAGGCAGGGGCCGAGATAGCGACCGGCGCCGTCGTAGTCGTAGCCGCGGTCGCAGCGACAGTCGAGACCGGGACCGCGGTCGGCGTGACAGGCGTTATCGGTAGCCTACGCCCACAGCCGTCAACCAAGCCGTGACGCTACCATAAAATTAAGCTTTGCGCCCACCTTAAATCAAATGTCTTTGCTTGTTGAATCTTAACCGTTAAGGCACGCTACTATTGACCTGGTGGCGAAGGACATGCATCGAACTCAGGACGTACATATCTTCTCCTACGTGATTGGACTTCGTGCCATCTTATTGGAATGTCTACCACCGGTGACAGATTTAGCTCTGGGGCAGCGTTCCGCGCGCGCGGTCCACGATGCCCTTCACAAACACAGGAGCAACCTCAAACAGATTCTTCAGGATAATATCCGGGATGTTGAAGCTCTTGGCGCGCTCATCCGGGTCCTTGTCTAGCTCGACCTTCACAGACCACAGCAGAAGGCATCCCTGGCCGGTCGCGTCGCTAAAGTTCTTCAATGACACCCTGTACATATATATACAGCAAACAATAGTTAGTTTGAACGAGAAGACAAGTGAATGTTCAGAATCGGTCACGTACGCAGTTGTGGCGTTACGACGAAGGTGGTCAGCCGCCTTGGGGTGGTTGGGGTCGTCCATAACGGACCGCGAGATCATGGTCGAGCTGCCGTCCGGGTTGTCGCGCTTCTGGTTGACGGTCAGGCTCTCCTCCTTCATCATGCCTCCGCCGACAGCGGCGTCGTTGGACATGGTCAGGTTCACCACTCGGCGAATATACTTGGTGTTGGGGTCCACCTCCTCCAGAACCTCGGCCGTCTCCGTGAACGCAAAGCCCTTCTCGAAGTCAATGTCACCGATGACCGACCAGAGGTCGTTGATCACTACGCTCGCGTTGCAGCCGTACAGGTGGTGGCGGAAGAAGATGCCCATTTCGTTCTTGCCCATCTCGTACTGCACCTGCAGACCGAAGTACGTCATGGTGGACGTCTTTGGGTTGCGGAAGGCCGTCTCGCAGGCCGTGAGCTGCTTCTCGGCGTTCGCCATGGACTCCGCAGCCATCTCAATCATCCGGTCACGGAACGATCCCGACTGCAGCTGCAGCACCGAGGGCGCCGCAGAGATTGTGTTGGACAGTGCGGCTGGCGTGGTGGACGCCGAGGACGACGAGTTCAGGATCATGTCCAGCGAGGGCATGTTGAGCAGCGGCTGCTTTGTGAAATAGTCCTGCAGCCGCTGGATGAACTTCATTTGCTCCATGAGCGTCTTGCGCAGGAACTCGTTCTCCTGGTCCACGCGGGCGCGGATCTCGGCGTGCTGCTCGGCCTCCTGCTTCCACCCGAGCTCCGTGTTGTGCTCGGACGGCTCGGACGACTGCAGCACCTCGATCTGCTCCTTCAGGTCCTTCACCTTGGCGCGCAGGGCGATGAGCTCGTCCTTCTGGCGCTGTCTGTGCTTGCGGGCGGCCTTGGCAATCTGTGCGCGTCGCTTGGCCTTGGGGTCCTCGTACTCCTCGGGCGCCTTGCGGCCGTCCTCGCCCGACTCGCCGTCGGCGCTGGGGGCTTTGCGCTTCTTGGTTGCGGTCTTCTTCTTCTCGGCTGCGGGGGCAGCAGCGGCGGCGGTCGTGGCCGTAGCCGCCATCATGGACGTGGAGGTGCCGCCCAGGCTCGGGAACATCTGCGAGTTGGCGGCCATGAGCGGGTTCATGCGGCCGTGGATGGGCGCGAGACCGTTGGCGCCGCCGGGCTGCAGTCCGGGCATGGACAGCGGCATGCTCATACCAATGGGCAGCCCCATGCCGTTGCTGGCCGCGCCGCCGAGCTGCGGGGGCGCCATGCCCATGCCGTGGCCTCCGCCGGCGTTCTGCAGCGCCTGCGTGAGGCTCCCGGGCGTTGGCAGCGGCGAGGAGCCCGTGGCGCCGGCGTTGCGCGGGTTCGTCGCCTCGCGCAGCAGGTTGTGGAAGGCGTCCATGATCTATCGGCGGCACTTGCGCTTGACGGCCTTGCTGCTTGACACGGCGGTGATTACGAGCAAGCGCTGACCGGCGACGGGCGTTTACGTAAGCGCGGATTCTCAAGTGAAGCCGCCGAGCCAGTCGTCTTCCTGGCCTCTTCGCTGGCCGGGAGAGAGGGGCGCCATGCCATACCAAAACCAAGTCAAACTGAGCGTGGGTCAGCCTCGCCAGCTGGCGACGAATTACGTCCAATCGCAGCCGCTCTGCCACCTTCTTCATCTGGATTGGCCAGCGCCCATCACCCTGACCCGGCTCCGCGCAACTCGCAGCTGCCGTTGATTGCGACATCCAGTCTAGGGCTGCGGTTCAAACCTACATAACAGCATAGCAATTTTAATAATGGCGGGCTGGCAAGTCAATTCAGGCGTAATTAGATCCATTAAAAGGCGACCATGCCTTATTTAGCGCTAATTCGTCACCTTCATGGCGGTAGAACCCCCGAGTCCCGAGGGGTATTCTGTTGCAAGGTGGATTAATGATCTGTTGTGGCTTTCAACGATTTTGCCGGTGTCCGATTTAAAAAAAAAAAAGCGGACAGGTGGATGAGCCCGATTTAAATAAATCCGACCAGAATTAAGGACGTCATTCCAACGTGATCGTAATTATCATCTCCAATGCTGGAACCTGCATATAAACTTCGTACCTGTCTATATCGGCGCAATTACAAAATATCATCTTTGCATTGGATTCGTACCTGACGTATTGTGTCTTTCAATACTTTTGTCGTTTTCACTTAGCTGAATCCTCGATTTATATTAATTCAAGGTCGTTTTATAAATCGATGTCAAGATATAGTAGAAATCGATCTACTGAGAGCAGTTAATATCTACGGCGATGACAAGCCAAATCTAGCTACGGATCGATTTCCTGGGCAAATCAGCATCGTTTTCCTATATAACGGCCCCTTTTGCACTTTTGAGAACGCAAATCAATGCCATATATATAGTTCCAGGTCCATTTGTTGCCACATCATTTTTGCCTGATTTTAGTCTTCGGACAGGCCTATCTTGGCCATAAAACTGAGCGCCATTTAATCTACAAAGCACAATACTATTTTGGTCATTTCCATGACACACCAATGTATTAATAGTTCTCAGGAATATATTTCAGGCGGGTATTTTTACCGCAAAAACGACCTCATGTTTTATACCAGCAAATTTGGCCCGATATAGCTAGCTTGCCTCCCCCCTACAACCTAAATCGGACCTGTTTGGCAAATCACGTCCGATATATCGGCCTTCGGAAAAACCGTTTTAGCCATAAACGATGAAATCCACAATAATAGTACGTTTATTTGGTCTAAATAAGCAGTCTAATCAACGCCAAGCTAATTTCACCTAAGGTCTGTCTGCACCTGACTAATCGTCGATTCCTGTGCGTTCCTCAAATACTTCAGATCAGCGTTTACCGCCATCATCGTCGTGTTCATCTTACCAAGTGCAATCACTAATTCTATCTGACTCGTCACGAAAGTTCCAAGCGTACGATTGATCATGGCACGCTTTTGACTGGTATGTGTGAAAAGTATCACCATGCCGGAGAAATAATTATTTTGGCAGTAAATGAGGACATCCGTCAGCGACTGCTGCTGTTGCACCTCGAATATATTACTGCTCGCTATTACGGCTGTTTGGAGCTGGGCCTGTGATCGGGTCACAGCTCGGAGGTGTTGGTCGGCGGGTGCAGCCTGAGCTTTCTGGAGGCGGTCGCTAATGCTGGGGGCTTGCTGGAGGTGTTGAGGGAGCAAACAGCTCGGGTCCTTTTCGATGTGTTGCAGAAACGCCAGCTTTTTTTACCACGTCTTATCACGCACATACACCTTGGAAACGATGTTGGAGACAGGGTTGCTCTTCATCGGCCTGTCAATCCAAAACCGCCTCGTGAAGGTTGCCTCCATGCGCTCTTGGCAACTTGGCATTCTGGTAGAAGCGCTCAAGGACCCGGAACACTAATCCTTCAAAGTGCTTTGTTGTATGTATAAAACATGTAGACGACTGAACAAACATGGACGGGTAAATTTTGGGCGATTGCTTCATATCCGTCATTGCCTGTTGGAATTGCCTTCATCTGATTCGTCCGACCGTTGTGCGTGCACCTTGGCTTCACACCGAATAGATTTTCGCTGTGACCCTCTTGCCAAGCACAGGGTTGCGAGGGTGTATAAAAACAGAGCTCTGCACCGATGACCTAGCTCCGACAGATAGAACACCAGCTTGATCACGACCAAATCTAGGTTCGTCGCCCGTGGCACACCTCCATTTCGTCGGGGTCTTCCTTGATGAACTGCGCACGATTTTCATGTCCTTTACAGCCATAAATACCTTTGAATCCGTCAGCGACGGATAGCCCTTGATCAGCCAATAATCTTGGTCACACGTTTCGCACATATTGCGTAAGAGCTCGATCTTAGCGTCAAATACGTACGAACTACCAGTAGCAAAGTCGTACGAGTCGTTGTCATCCTGAATTTCACAGTCCTCGTCAGTGCTGTATTCGGCAGACAGGTCAACCTTGGGGTTCATGTCGGTCTCTCATATGGCAGCGACCAACCCCGGGGACCAGAAGCGTTAAAGAAGATTTATAATCATGTCGCGTCTATAGGTTAGTTGCGTTACGATGCGATGTCGCCGCTGTCTGGGTAAATGTGAAAGTGAACTATGCGTTTACAAGAAACATGGAACCTTACATGGAATCTGTTATCAAGCCCAGCTGAATTGTGATTTGCGTACAGTAACTTGAAAGGAAATGCACATTATTGCTTGTCGGCGTTCAATGATGATCCGCTTCGGGTTTCGTTGCTCGACCGGCATTCTGGTATTACTAGTGTTGAGATTGCGCTGTACAGCACGGGTCCAACTTCCATCGACGCATGTGGAATATGTCCGAACTTCAACGAGGAGCTGCCCGCTCAAGAACGGCCGCGTTGACATTGCTCTTGTCAGAATTCAAGACGCCAGCCGATCTCGTGGTTTCCAGCCAATACCGGTATGCAGTGTAATGCCGTCGGTTACACCTTGCATACTTACTTGCTGCATACCATTCAGCAGAATTACATCAATTGGACAAACACCTAGCTAGATGCTACTGGGCTTCGTGGAAACCATCGTCCAGTAAATTCGAGCCAAGGCGTTGAATCTAAAAAAATCTTGGCGTGCCATTTCGGGGTCACGTTGGTTACAGCGCCTTCATAAGCCCTTTAGACGAGATTGACAAGTAGCTACCTCGATAGAATGAAATCCGCTATTGGACTGGTATGCTTTCGTGGGGCTAACGTGAAACAAAAAGTTTTTTCCCTCGAAATCCGACTAAGTTCGATTTAAATGTAGGACAACCGACCATCATTCCCGTTCCGGGATTGGTTGACTGTGAAAGCCATTGTCGCCAGCCATGGAGACGACCAGCACCCTCGCCGCGGGACCGCCACGCTTCTCGGGCCACAGCAAGGCCACGGCAGAGAATGGCTGCTGTCAATCTGGCGACGCCGTCTGCCTGAGCAGTGGGTACGTATGTATAAGGGTGTGCTGCAGCTAGCCGATGTCCATTCGACAGCAACATTTGACGCTGGACCGATGGACGCAGGTGCGGCTCGCAGCAGCAGCTCGTCGCGCACAAGCCCAAGGCCAAACGCAAACCGTCGGCCGCCGCGCTGAAGCGGCGCATGGCCAACCAGATCCCGGAGGAAATCGTGAAGGACACGGAGCTGACGAAGGCCATCGAGCAACTGCCGTGGAACTACAACTTCGAGATCCGCAAGACCGTGTGGCGCATCCGCCAGGCCAGCAGCAAGCGCGTGGCGCTGCAGTTCCCCGAGGGACTGCTGCTCTACGCCTGCGTCATCTCGGACATCATCGAGCGCTTCACGGGCGCCGACAGCATCATTCTGGGCGATGTACGTCTGTCTGCTTCTTGCAGCGATGCAATCAGAAGAGCAACTGATTAACGATTGTATGTTTGATGCTGCAGGTGACGTACGGCGCCTGCTGCGTGGACGACCTCAGTGCGCTCGCGCTCGGGGCAGACTTCATGGTGCACTATGGCCACAGCTGTCTCGTGCCCATCGATGTTACGTCCATCAAGATGCTCTACGTGTTCGTGGATATTGCCATTGACGTTGACCATGTACGTGACCTTCAATGCTGGAATTTTCTTTGCCAATGTCAATCTGATAATTTTGTTTTGCGTGCGGGTGCAGCTCATCGACTGCATGAAGCTGACTTTTCCGCCGGAAACCAAGGTTTGTCAACGAGTACTCAATGCCTCTTTACGGCTGCAGCACGGACCTAACCTTGTAAAATGCTTCCTTACAGCTCGCTCTGATGGGAACAATTCAGTTTAGCAGCTCGATTCACCTCGTGTCTTCGAAACTGAAGGACTACTTCACAAGTATGGTCGTGCCGCAGATCAAGCCGCTGTCTCCTGGAGAAGTGCTGGGTTGCACTTCCCCTGTCATCGAGGGCGTCGACGCTCTCGTGTTCATTGCTGACGGTCGCTTCCATCTCGAGGTTTGTTCAGGAAAATAGTAGATCTGCTATCTGCCCGCCTGCACTCACATGAATGCTCGATTTGCTTATACGGTACTATAATAGTCGGCTATGATCATGAACCCGAGCCTGAAGGCGTACCGCTACGACCCGTACCCGAAGCTGCTCACGATAGAGAAGTACGATCTGCCCCAAATGATGCAGATCCGTTGTGCCGCCATCGACAAGGCCAAGGGGGCAAAGAAGTTCGGTGTCGTGCTTGGAACGCTCGGACACCAGGGCAACCCGCTGATTCTTGATCACGTGAAGCAGTTGCTCGAGCAAAGTGGCAAGCAGTACTTCGTGCTTCTGCTGTCTGAGCTTTTCCCCGACAAGGTTAGCACATCTTGCGCAATTGTAGTTTGATATTTAGCTGTTTGCACTAACCAGAGATGTATCGTTCAACGAACAGCTCGCACGGTTCAAGGACGTTGAGGCGTGGATTCAGATTGCGTGCCCTCGACTTTCGATTGATTGGGGCTACGCGTTCCCGAAGGTGAGTGGCTCAAGCCTGTTGCGAAAGTAAGGGTTAAGCAGCTATTAACCCTGGATTGTCTGACACTGTTTTGCAGCCGTTGCTTACTGCGTACGAGGCGGAAGTCTGTCTGGAGCAAACGCAGTGGAAGGAGGGATCGTATCCGATGGACTTCTACGCCAAGGGAAGTGGTCCATGGACGAACTATCACGATCGCAAAAAGACCCAAACTGCTGCGTAAGCTGCGGTGTGCTGGGATTCGTTTTAGCATTTTGTCAATAGCATGGTCACTCTTTCTTCGAGCTGTTTTTCTGTCCTCTTATACTTGTATGCATCCGTTAAAGGAGCGCGGGATTCAGTCCTCGGCGTGCGAGCGAGTCGTGCTGGTGACAGAAGAACGGCAGAGCGATCAGCTATGAAAGTGAACAGAGGGGGACTCTTATGTGATTAAATCGTACCTTGGGCTAAGCACTTGCTCAATTGGAGGGCTGCTTACCCCAGCGTGAGGCGATTTGAAGGGGCTACGCGGTGCACCAGGGTGAATCTTAAGGATCTCCCTGCAAGACAAATCACGTAAAAAATGTTAGATGCGTGAATTATCAAACAAGCTGGCAAGTGCGAGGCAAACTTACTCAAAGATGAGCTCCTTCAGCCGAGACTCCGTCAGGTCTTCTTTTTCGAAGTCGAAGCTGAAAGAGCTGTCTGCAACAGGCTCGTCCTCCAAGTTGTGCAGAGATGCCAAATAGGGGTGCTCCAGAGCTTCTTCCACAGAAACACGTTTCGCTGGGTCAAACACAAGCATGCGTTGCAGCAAGTCGATGGCTTCGGGCGTAGCTTTCGGGAAAAGTTTGGCAAACGGGACTCCAGGCCTCATGGGCTGGTTTTTCATGAAGCGCTTAGCTCTCTCGCTGACCACAAAATGCAGGTCCCCCTCGCATGGAGTTCCAATCTTGTCACAAATGATCTGAAGCTGGTGGATATAATCGTCGCCGGGGAAGAGTGGTGTACGACCGAGTAGCTCAGCAAAAATGCACCCAGTGGACCAAATGTCAATTGCTTTGGTGTACTCTCTGGAGGAGAGCATGATCTCTGGTGCGCGATACCAGCGCGTGACGACATATTCCGTGAGCTCCATGTTGTCTTCCTCTGGCGCAACGCCTCGAGATAAGCCGAAGTCACACACTTTCAAGTCGCAATTCGAGTTCAGCAACAGGTTCGACGGCTTTAGATCTCGGTGAAGAACGTTTGCTGAGTGAATGTACTTGAGCGCTCTCAAGATCTGGTACAGGAAGTATTGCACATGATCATCGGTGAGCGGCTGCCTTGAGTAGATGATTCGGTGCAAGTCGGTCTCCATGAGATCTGCAATGATGTAAACGTCTTCGAACTGTACCAAGGATGGCGGGGGCAACAAGTCCACAATAGTGATCACGTTTTCGTGGTCGAAATGCTGTAAGAGCTTAATCTCGCGCAAAATGCGCTTGGCGTCCACCAGGTCTTCGAATGCCCTCGAAATTTTCTTTACGGCTACTTTTTCGCTGGTCTCGGCGTTTTCTGCCGAACTACATGCAATGGAAGATACGAAAGGTTAGATCTGGAACACAGTTTTGTGAATACCAACACAGTTTTCTTACATGACAACGCCGTAGGCACCACGACCAATGACCTTGATAAATTTGTACTTTTCGTCGATCTGGAAGTTTGTTCCCGCTACAACAAAAGAGTACGTGCCCGGTCGAGCGGGTGCAGCGGCGATTGCCGCAGTGGTGCTCGTTTTACGTGTCGAGCTCAGTGCATCACTTGCACCAACTGGAGCTAAATTTTCCGAAGGGCCACTGAGCTTGTCGCCGCTGGGCAACCCTTTGGCCAACAGACTTCTGGATGATGACAGAGGTGGCGATCTGACCGACTTCAACGGAGAGGAGGAGGAAGCGGGCCCCGTCGGCGTGAAGCTGCTGGCCATTCTGTCGCGACACTTCCCGTTGTCTTGTGCAAGCTGCTGAGAGTTCAGACACAAGAGTCACATAAGAAGAAGAAAAAATAAAGGCTAAATATAAGCAACACCGACAGCGAAGAGACTGCTCCACCCATCGAGTTCATAGTTTCCAAGATCGATAGCTCACCTAGTTGACGTCCGTGAGGGTGAACGAAGTAAGCGAAGCTGTCGTCGTCGATCTGTCGGACTGGGAAGCGATCGCTCCTGCAGCAGTGAGATCTTTGTGCTGCAACGAAACACCTGGCTGTGCCTTTCTCACGCGGGCGGCGAAAGAGCAGAGCCCAACGCAAAGGGAAACTCCAAACGGCTCGCGAAAGTCCATTGCGGGCAACGCGCCAAGGCGAAGCCAAAAGCAGCGCCACCGCCTATTAATAACCGCACCCACAGCAACGGACACGAGGGGAGCCTGTCACCCTGAGCGGCCGTTGCGATAGATCTTGGGCAGGAATGAAGAGTGATGGTCGCTTCAACTTGGAAGTTGCCTTTTTTCGGCCAATCCGCGGTCGCAACTTTGGCCACCTTTGATTGGCCAAAAAGAGTGGGTTCCAGGGGGGAGATCTTTCCGCACTGTGCCAAAGCGAGAGGAAGGCGGAGAAGAAGCAGCAGCAGCATGGGCCAGGGCCAGAGCGGACTGCCGCGCCAGACGCGCGAGGAGGCCGCCAAGAAGAAGGAGGACGCGGCCAAGCAGAAGAAGAAGAAGTTCGAGCCGCGCGGCGGCGCCATGACGCGCAAGCGCCGCAAGAAAAAAGGCCCGGCCGCCGCCGTCCGCATCCCGACCGTGTACCCGACGGCCAAGTGCAAACTGCGCCTGCTCAAGATGGAGCGCATCAAGGACTTTCTGCTCATGGAGCAGGAGTTCATCCAGAACCAGGAGGTCATGAAGCCCAAGCAGGAGAAGGACGAGGAGGAGCGCTCCAAGGTGGACGACCTGCGCGGCACGCCCATGGGCGTCGGCACGCTCGAGGAGATGATCGACGACAACCACGCCATCGTGTCCTCCTCCGTGGGGCCCGAGTACTACGTGGGCGTCATGTCCTTCGTGAACCAGGACATGCTCGAGCCCGGCTGCTCCGTGCTGCTGCACAACAAGGTCATGTCGGTCGTGGGCATCCTGGCCGACGACACGGACCCCATGGTGAGCGTCATGAAGGTGGACAAGGCGCCACTCGAGTCGTACGCAGACATCGGTGGACTCGAGTCGCAGATTCAGGAGATCAAGGAAGCGGTGGAGCTGCCACTCACGCACCCCGAGCTCTACGAGGGCATCGGTATCCGTCCGCCCAAGGGCGTTATTCTGTACGGCGAGCCCGGTACGGGCAAGACGCTGCTGGCCAAGGCTGTGGCCAACCAGACGTCGGCTACGTTCCTGCGCATTGTGGGTTCTGAGCTCATTCAGAAATACTTGGGCGACGGCCCCAAACTCGTGCGCGAGATGTTCCGTGTGGCAGACGACCACGCGCCGTCTATTGTGTTCATTGATGAAATCGATGCTGTCGGTAGCAAGCGTTACGACTCGAGCAGCGGCGGCACCCGTGAAATTCAGCGTACGATGCTGGAGCTGCTGAACCAGCTGGATGGTTTTGACGAGCGTGGCGACGTGAAGGTGATTATGGCGACCAACGCCATTGAGAGCCTCGACCCCGCTCTTATCCGTCCTGGACGTATCGACAGAAAGGTGTGTATTATGTGGACAAACGATATTGTGTGTCGCTCATTGGTGATACTAATGATTGAATTTGTTTATCTTTGCAGATTGAGTTCCCGCTGCCAGACATCAAGACCAAGCGTCGTATCTTTGGCATTCACACAGGTCGCATGAGCCTGGGAGATGATGTGGATCTTGAGGAGTTCGTCATGTCCAAGGACGAGCTGTCAGGAGCTGACATCAAGGCTGTTTGCACGGAGGCTGGTCTGCTTGCTCTGCGCGAGCGCCGTATGCGCGTGACGCAGACGGACTTCCGAAAGGCGAAGGAGAAAGCGCTTTACAAGAAGAAGGCTAACATTCCCGAAGGACTCTATCTATAATCGCATAGAGAGACGAAGCACGGCGTCAGCGTCCCAGAACAACCGGAGTTACTGGAGAGAGGGGAGTGCTCGAGAGGCAATATCTGGTCGTTGCTCTTCGATAGGGTCCACACGGAAATACCACATTGCAAGCCGATTTGAGCTCTTTGATCCTTCAACGGTGTCTGAATTGTTGACACTTACACGTTACTTTCTAGAGTTTTACTGCTACAGCGGGAGCATGACATACACCTTTCGGGTTGTTCATCTGCCCGGCAAGCTAGGTCGGAGCGCCGAGATCCTTCCGGGCAGCCAGGATATAACAGCGAAGCTGGGTCTGGAGGTTTTCAACTCGACGGGGGCTTTATGCGTCGCGGATACGCGGAACGACGGACTCCTGAACAAGCCGCGGGGCCTTTTGTCAGTGTTCGAGTTGGGGGTGACAAGCTTCACGTCGAACCGGTTGGCCAAGCTCACGAGGTTATGTCGTTGGTTCTCCAGCAGGGCAGCGCGACGTTTCGCGTCCGGATTCTTCATGGCCTTGTCGGTGATGGCGTCGTGGACGGACAGCGCGCTGCTGGTCGGGTCGTCGAATGCATGGCGTCGCCAATTATGGACGGCGTTGGCCCACTTGATCATGGTCTTGGAGTTGGCTGCGGCGAAGCAGTACGTCTTCTCGCGCTTGCCGGCCGACACGAAGGCGCCTGCGTGGTCGTTGCGCCTCACCTCGAGCGCGTGCACTGCGAACCGGTTCGGACACGTGCCGGCGTTGTCGCTGAAGAGCGGCTGCACGCGGATGCGATGCCTCGTGAGTCCGACGGACTCGCGCAGCTCGCCGCCCGGCTGGTCGAAGCAGTGCAGCATGCCGTGCTCCAGCACGCAGTACTGCACCTGCGCGCTGTGCTCCTTGGCGAAGACGAGCAGGAAGCCCTCCATCTGACAAGTGAGCTTTTGGTGAGGTGACAGGCAGCGAGCGGAGCGTTACCCAGTCGGTTTCTTGGCGGACGACAGGCAAAGTCGAATGACTCTTTCAACGGAGCGAGCAAGACTTGCGCCGCTCCGGCTGTCGAGGTAACGCTCTGCCCTCACACGACCGCGCTGTGGTCTCTATTGCGCCGTGAATGGCCGCATGGTAGTCTCCACATCTTTACATGGCTCTCTCTTCCCAGCTGTCGCGCGTCGTGACTTGCGCGAGTCGCATCCAGGGTGTGCAATTGCGCCAAGGCTGCTTGCCAAGTCCAAACGAACAGGGAATCGGCGTATTACTGCATCGAAATGACTCAAGCCGCCGAGACGGCTTCAGCAATTCGACGCATGGGTAAAGAGGAGGCACTGGACGGCATAAATATCGTGGCAATTATTACAAAGGCATCCATGGAGCGTGAAGATGTAGGCGCAAACTAAACTATCGTACTCCGTCTCCACATGCATCTCGAGCACATGTGCACTCACGTCCTTCGTCTTACCCACGCCGTGTGTTTCTCTCTCTCACTAGACAATGATTCGATCACGGGTTCGACATCTGGTTCCGTAAATTGGCCTGCAGAAGAGCACAACAATTCACCCTGCGTCAGCTTCCTTGCTGCCCGCCATCGCTCTTCACACATATCCAGCACCAAACAGGATACAGCCAACATGCTTCAACCGCTCAGATCCAAGAGCAAGCTTTGGTATGTTGGAATGGAATTTGCACGTACCGTGACTCTTTCGATGGGCGTCGAGGTGTTCGGACGGTCCGACGATCGCGAATGGTAATCGCCGTACGGCCTGTTTCCGGGCGGTTGCTGCGTTTCACCGTAGACGCCATTGTACTGCTGCTGTGGATAGGCCCCAGGTAGATTTGGCTGCGGTAGGGGGTGGTTGACGTTCGGATAGCCACCCCACGCATTTCCACCGACGTTGGCATTGTTGTAGTATTGTCCGCCACCGTAATTGCCCGCGTTTTCGGCCGGCGTTTGGGAGTACACCACCACACGCTCAGGACCGACAGTGTTCGTTCCAATTTCACCTTGCTGACCTCCACCAGTCCACGGGCCAGCTTGCTGCGGTACATGCTGCTGCATGAGCTGCTGGTTGTATCCACTCCAATGCGATGGAGCGTTGATTCGTCGATCAACCTCATACTCACGGTATCCCGCACCCGCCTCATACTCCGGATGAGGAGGCGATCGGCGCGCCCGCCGCGTCCGATTCGGTGCACTATTACCACTACGTTGCACGCGAGGATCCACGTTGCCTCCTCGTCCGCCCCTTGCATCGTTGCGAAGTGGGGTTGCAGGTCCGTACGTGGTTGCCTCGGCAATTACTGGCTGGCCCTTCAGGGAGCTGTTGTACATTTCCGCTACTTCATGGTACTTCCGGGCCGTGCGCTCGTGCAGCTTCGCTAGCAACTGCTGAGCTCCTAACTGTTTGGCGATTTTCTTCGTCGAGGCAACACCCTGCAAAAAAAAGACCCGTTAATACAGGCGATCGAAAGGTAACACTTTACCCTTGCGATCGCTCATACCTCTGCAACCGTGCAACCGGCAGTCACGATGGTCTTGAAGAGCTTCACCCCGTCGCCCTCAACTGGCACCGTGTTGTAATTAATTGACACGCCGCGGTTCCGGTTCTGGTACTCCTGAAGAACTTGTGCCGGCGTCTTGATCGATAGCTCCATGCATGCCTAATAGACCCGTTGTTAGTCGGCGCTGCATTTTATGAGGATCTTGCTAAAGATACGTTCCACTGGCGCTAGGGAACCCACCTGGAGAACACGCGGATCGCCAATGGACAGCGTCTTGAATTCCTCCAGGGTCTGCACACGAAACGTCAGCGTTAGTCCCAACACCGACCGCAATTCCGAGCAGACTAGGATATCAAAGAGAAAGAGGGTCCACCATCGACTGTTGCTTGCCGTCCCCCTTCTGCTCCTTAATCACGGCATCCAGCTTGCGCTTCTTCGTCTGGACCTGCGCGCAATCAGCAAAAAAAACCATACAGCACCCCCGCTCAGTCTCGCTGCCAACCACACCGCCAACAGATGAGCTGCCTCCCTGTTCGAAAGCATCTAACACCCTTCCTTACGCTACTCGGTTCTTGGGAAGTCAGCAGCGACGGCGGCGCGGTTGCGGCAGCTTCTGCGTCCGCCACGCCCAAGCTCTCTTTCCGCCTCCGCGCTGAGACGCCCGATCCAGCGGCGAAAATGCTCAGCGGCGGCACGTGCTGCTTGACGAGGCGATGCAGCTCCGGCAGCGACAGCGCGTCGCCGCCCACGTCC
Source organism: Phytophthora pluvialis (assembly GCA_001314425.1). Classification (NCBI taxonomy): domain Eukaryota; phylum Oomycota; class Peronosporomycetes; order Peronosporales; family Peronosporaceae; genus Phytophthora; species Phytophthora pluvialis. The sequence goes on along the minus strand of KQ473635.1, from coordinate 32,410 downwards.
AGCGGGTACGGCCGCGTCCAGCAGACGACGCCTAGACCGTTGTGCACGTAGCAGGGAAGGCCCGAGCCGTGAACGATCCGCTGCCAGCCCGGAGGCAGCGAAGCATCTGCGGGCGAGGAGGAGAAAGCGGAGATGTTATTGCTGTTGCTGTCATTGTTGCTGTTCCCGACGGACGCGGCGTCGGCTGCCATCGCCGCCGAGCTGAGCTGCATGAGCCCGGCGGCGGACGCGAAGCTGTCCAAGCGTTCGGCGCTCTCGGCGCCTGCGTGCGGGGCCTGCTGCTGGGGGATCCCCGCCATCTCGAGCAATAACAATGCGAGTGCCAACGGCGCGACTTAAAACGAGGGCGATTTTTGATCAATCAGATACTGTATTGACGCGGGCGATAGCGAATGGGGGCTTGCCAGCCCAAAAACGCATAAATATGCTGGAGTGAGCAATCCACGGCGCCAAGCAGAAGAAGGCTCACATTTGACGCGCAGATCCTTGCCGTTCGGGCCGATGACACCGACGGAGCCATCACCGGGCGCTTGTCGCGAGTGGGCGCGGGCCTAGTACCGCTGCAGAGCCCGTGCGCAGCTCCGATTCCGACCCGGACGCCTCGTCGCTCGAGCTGCCGTCTTCGCCTTCATGCCTCGCCAGGCACAGGCGCTCGAGGTGCTGTTCCAGAATCCCACTGCGGTCCCGCATGCTGCGCAGGATCTCCTCGCCAGTGCGCACCGCTGGGGGCTCGTCGCACTCCTCCGTAGAGTCAAACGTCGTGTCAATGGATTTCTCGCCATTCGCCTCCTCCAGCAGTAAGCAGCCGTTCTTCTCGCGGATGACTTTGGCCGCCTGCTTGGCTATCCTCGCGTTCAGCGCGCGATTCTTCCGCCGCAGCGCCTGGTTGTCCTTCTTCACTTGCTGCAGGTACTTGATCTTCTGCTGCGGGTTGCTGCTGCTGGCCAGCTTGACGTTTTCAGCGTCCGCACGCTCCGCGTTGGCGATGGCCTCATCGCGCTGAATTCTCATGGCGTTTCGCTCAAGCTCGTACGTTTCCACGAACGTCCTGAGCGTGCGGATGGTATCCCATAGCTCGTGCAGCTTGTGCTGACACCGCTCGTGGTTCTTTAGGACCGCCAGGTCCTCCTCCATGACAATTTGAAACGCTGAAGCCTCACCAAATATCGCGGCGGTCATGCGGGAAATGCTTTCACCGTGACCTTCGCTAGCTTCATCGCCCCTCGCGTCACTCGATTCCTGATCGCAGACTGAACCAGTCGACCCACCATCGCCTCTGGGGTCCTTGGCTGGATTGAATGCTGTCTGAGCTTGGAGCCGCGCATTCTCTTCCTCTAGCATGTGTACTGTGCACTGAAGCTGCTGGTTTTCATCGGCTGCCTCCTTTAACTGCGCCTGCAAAGTCTTAATCCTGTTCAGCAACTCGATGATCGCAGGAGGGCTCGAGATGCTGTCGTGTTGGTCGTCTCTGCTATCGTTCGCTTCATCGTTCAGTATGTCCTCAATAGATTTGCTAGACGACGCCGATTCCAGCCACCCACGCTCCTCGGCACGTACTTTCGGTGCCGGTGTCGCGCGTCTCTGAAGTTCTGCCGACTCGCCTGCGTCTTCGTCCGCCGCCGTAATGGAATGCGACTGCGTGTCTGCCGCGGAGTCCTGTGAGTGCAAGCGAAGTCTGCCTTGTTGGGCTGCCTCCTGCATCACCCGCTGCAGTCCATCCAGCCGCCGCTGCATGCCTCGCAAGTGCGTCTGCATCTTCAGCGCCTGCGCGCTCACCGTTGCGCTGTTTGCCACCACGAGGGACCCCTCGGGTTCCTCCTCCTCCCCCGCTTCATTGGTGTCTTCTTCCCACAGCGGTTCGCTGGTCTTCGAGCTGTTGACGGAGCCCACGACGCTCGCCGAGCGCTCCCACGGCTTGAGCTGCTCCCCGGCGTCGCTGGCGCAGCTCTCAGCTGGGGACGCTGTGGCGCTGCTGCTCGGCGTATCCACGAACTCCTCGGGCGGGATCGTCAAGGGCGAGGGCTTAGTCGGCGAGGGCGTCGTCGTCTCCTGCGTCCTGGCCTCCATCGCGCGGGTGCTTGCTTGAAGCGCGTACCGGTATTATACTTCGCTGCTGTGGACTGGCTTGTGCACGGGTTTTTAGGCATACAAAAATGAGGCTAAAAAAAGGCAAGTTAGGTAGCTTCAACGCGCCCGACAAGACTCCAAGCGCCGCCTCTCGCGGCGCTGGCCGTATGTATGGCCAATGCTGGCCGGCTTCCTCCTGCTGTCTCCGACAGCGGGTGGCGGGGTTTATCGTCAGTCATTAGCTCACTGAACGCCGTCGCCACCGGCGCGACTGGATGATCGCAGCGTTGCCAGTGAATGGCCATGCTTCGCGTACAGGAAGCTCGCGACGGCAATGCGAAGCGGCCTCGACGCATTGGAGCGTCGCAACGCCCCGATGCGCTTCACCGGTCCATTATCCAACGATGCAAGTCGCAGACGTCGACCGCGCGCCAGTCGGCCAGCCGCGAATCAATCGCTCGTCGCCATCTGCGGAGACCTAGCACCCGAAATCGAAGCCGGAGGATGCCCATGGCGCATGGGCATTGTACGGCGGTCCAGGAGCGCCTTGCTGCAGGGGACGAAGGCAAGCGCAGCCCCCAGCCGATGCAGGTCGCTGGAAGACTCAACTGCCGCAAGTTGATGTCGGCCGCGCGACGCTGTCTTTCGGCCCTAACCGCAGAGGGCCGAGAAGCCTCGGCCACCCGTTACCGATATGCGTGGTGCGCATGGTTGTAAGGCGGCCTTCGCCGCCTGCATCCGGGCTCAACGCTCGGTGCTCGGCGCCACCTCGACGCCAGGCAAGCGCTCGCCGACATGGTCACCTCGCCCGCGACTGCCCGCTTGAACTTGGCGCGCATACATTGTGGATTTTGCGCGCTTCGAGCTGGCTGACAGCGGAGAAGCGCAGAAACTGTACTTCGCATACAAAAACCAAGACAGGTCCGAACCCTAGAGGATCTGCGCTATAGCCCACGCCAGAGCCACACGGCGGTCGGCCACACTTCTCAAGTAACAACCGAGCTCGAGGAACCGCTCCGCCCGCAGCCAGCCTTCGCGAAGCCATTCGCCTCTCAGCAGGCAGCCGCCGCAGCCAGCCAGACCCCACCCCCCTCCCCCGTCTCCGCCATGATCGAGTCTGAAGTGGCTGAGACGCTCATGAGCCTGTCGGCGCCCGACGAGCGCAAGTTCGCCGATAACCCGCTGTACGCGTCCGAGCCGCCGTCATCGTGGCAGGCCGGCAAGAAGCGCGGCTTCGCGGCCTTCGACGCGGGAGTGGCCAGCTCGATGCCCTCGTCCAGCTTCCTGCAGCCGCGCGCCGGCTCGTCTTACAGCTCGCCCATGTCGCTCCTGGCGCACAAGATCCAGGAGCGCCCGCTCACGTCCATGATCCCCGGCCGCGAGGACGCCGACAGCAGCAGCAGCAGCGACGTGGACATGGACTCCAGCGACGAGGCCCCCGAGCGCCGCGCGTGGTCCGCCTACCGCTCGCCCTTCGACGGCCTCGTGGCCGCCGCGGCCTCCAACCAGGACAACGACAGCTACTCGTCGTCCAACAGCAGGCCCATCTCGATCCCCATCCGCGGCGCCAACAACGACAGCAGCAACAACAACAGCAGCAGCAGCAGTTCGATGCGGTATCGCGAGCACTCTTCGTCCTTCGACCGCACGTACTCGTCGTCGTACGGCAAGAAGCACAAGGTCAGCAGCCTGTCGCGCGTGCAGGAGGACGAGTCGTTCCTGGGGCGCGACTGCAGCCCCACGGGCGTCGAGGACGACGGCACGTGGTACGACAGCGACTACAAGCAGCGTGTGCGCCTGGCGTCCGTGTGCTCGTCCGAAGGCAGCGAGTACGGCGGGCTGGGCCGCCAGCACCTGGAGGAGTTCATCCGCATGGAGATCTCGGCCGCCAACGAGAGTGAGCAGCTCAGGGAAGGCATGTCGCCCTCGTCCGAGGGCAAGTACATCGGCAGCTACTCGCCCGAGGCCCGGAGAAAACGCATCGAGCGCTTCCTCGAGAAGCGCAAGCGCCGCGTGTGGGCCAAGAAGGTGGACTACGACGTCCGCAAGAACTTCGCCAACTCGCGCCTGCGCGTCAAGGGTCGCTTCGTGAAGAAGGAGGACGAGGAGCTGCTGTGCCAGCTCCTGAGCTACACGTGAGGACGGGGCCAGGCCTCCGTGTGGTGTGCTGCTCTTCGTTGCTTTGCTTTCCCGCCCGTCATAGTGTAGTTGTATAGAGAAGGCATTGGGACCGACCCAACTGCATGTACGTAGCTGCGAGCTCACTAGCATTATCAATCAACAAAAACGAATTCCGCATCTTTCGCGAAGATCACGCCGGAAGGCGCTTCCGGCGTTAACTCCCCTCGGCAATTCCCCCGGGAGCAGATCTGCTTGGCCGCCGACGCGGTCCATTGCGGAAACCAGCCGCTGCGGCCAATGACGGGGTCATGGAGACGACGATGATTGCTGCGATCGACCGCGGCGTCGCGGTCCGGCATAGTGTCGGGCCACATGGACTCCATGTGGCCCGACATCGAGCCCCTGTTTTGCAGGCGTGTTGGTGGTCGAAGTCATGCCCGTGCCCTAGTTGAAGCGGGCACGAGATGTCCGCGGCCAGCCAGCCGGTCAGCCAACCAGTTTTGATACCAAATCCTAGCGGCGTCCAATCAGAGCGGTGGTTGCGCTTGGCGCTGGGCGGAACGTAACCCACAGCGCCGCTATTATTATAGTCCATGCACTGTACAGTAGCCATGGCTATACTGCCTCAAACCGCTGCAGCTTGAAACGACCTCGACCTCGTCAATGCCTTCAAGAAGCACTATAGCACATATTATGTGATTTTTTGTTGTTGCTTAATCTGGAGTTACTTTAGAAAAAAAGCTCAGTAAATCTCAATTTTAACGTAATTATCGGCAGTCTTAATTATCTTGTCCATTTGGAATTTCTCTAATTTTTACCGCTAATTAATGGCTACATTCTAGTGACGTCGCACATCAGCAACGACAGTGTCAGCAGAAACCATGGCGGGCGACAGGGCACGCCATCACCTTACCTTCTTCCAGCAGCATCGTGCCCAGAAGAAGGGCTGGAGCTCTGGAATGACCAACCAGCAGCTACAGGAGTGGGCATACAGGAGTTCGGCTTCATGCCTGGTGAATCAGCCATTGACCAGATCTGACATAGGGTGCTGGACCACCTGGGCAACCCCAACAACCGGCGCATCGACAAACCTAAGTACGCGGGGATGGAGAAGGACCTCATCGCTGACATCAAATGCAGAGGCGGAGAAGAAGGGAGTCGACGTAAAGACGCTGGAAGAGACCAAGGACCCCGTGCTGGACGAGGCTCAACTGGTTGCGAAGGCGAAAGCAATTCCGAAGTGCCCTCACGTTGACGACCATTCTGTGCCACTAACGTGGGCACGCGTGTTTTAGCGGCGACGCGGACTTCTGTCCGAGCAGCTCGCAACAAGGCCCGCTGCTGGAGAGAGCACGGGGTCGGGCGATGAGAGTGGAGCAGGTGCAGCTGTTAGCAGATGATTGCGCTTTGAGCCTCGGAGGAAGAATGAGTTCATCAAAGGGGACAACAGAGGTTTCTCATGGGGGACTTATCAAGTAGCGACAGTCTGTCTAAATGAAGCCACCATCGAGAATGTGCAACCTGTCACAGGCACGGTGTGGTCTGGCATAGGAGGATATGCTCTTTTTCGAGATCGAGTTTGCCTTGATCAGGACTTCCAGCAGGTCCTCCCCCATCGTTACGTGCATCACCATCGGGTTCGTCATTAGATTGTTTAGCGTGAAATGCGTCGCCCTCTCCAATATATTCTCGACAATGGTGGCCCTCATACCCGAGCAAATGGTGCTCCAGGAGACACGCATCAGTGTTTCGATTTAAATCCCGCTTTCCCTTCTTCTTTGCGTTCGCTTTGGCCTTTTTATTTCAATACGTTCTGCTCCTCTCATTCAGAACTTGGCCGACAAGTTGGCGTCTTTGCTTCTTGGTCCGTTCGTAGTAGGGTTTGTATTTTGCCCGATCCTTTTGTAGTTCGACTGGTCGACCTCCCAAGCGAGCAAAACCTCCCCCCAAGCGCCTGACACAGCATCCCAAACAGGAATACGAGGACGAGTGCGGCACAGGAGATAACAAGATCTTTCCTAGGAGCACCTCAAGATCGTCCAAGACGCATTGTACGGGAATCGCTCGGATCTCCTTGCCTCAAAGTTCAACATACGGCCACACGCCGTCACCTGCTATGTTTGCTGCCTGGCAAGCGGTTGGAGGACTAAGTTCGTGCGATGTGCATGCATGCTTATCTATACCTATCACCAACATGTAGTTGAAGTTTACTTTGCCGTGCTGACTTGAAGATACTTACTGTAATTCATTCCTATACTTCAGGTACTTGCGTGACAAATCCCAGGACAAACTGTTGCAAGCGCTCAACGATGGCGGATGAACGCTGGCGAACACTACGCCGATACGCCTCGTCAAAACAACGGCTCGGACTCTGGCGTCTTCACCTGCTTGTACGCAGAATTTATCTCTCAGAACAAGGTATTGTGTTTTGCAGACCTTTTGGCACGTACACAGCTTTGCAGATGAAATGTCGCTCCGTTTTATGGTCTAGATCGAAGCCTGTCCGGAGACTAAAACCAGGCATGAATGATGTGGCAACAAATGGAGCTGGAATTATATATATGGCTTTGATTTGCGTTCTCAAAAGTGCAAAAGGGCTGTTATATAGGAAATCGATGTTGATTTGCCCAGAAAATCGATCCGCGGCTAGATTTGGCTTGTCATAGCCCCCGAGATATTAACTGCCCTAAGTAGATCGATTTGTACTTTAATAGATCTCGATTTATAAAACCACCTTGAATTAATATAAATCAAGGATGCAGCTAAGTGAAAACGACAAACGTATTGTAATTCGTACGATTTAATGAGGCCTACTTATTATCTATAAATCGTACTCGAGTATGAATTGCTGTAAAGCGTACTTATACCAATACATGTACTGCGCGCAGGCCATCTATTAATAATATGCATTGGTCTACTAATATCTACAGCCGCTGTCAGTGTCATCCCGTTCCACCAGCAGCCCATGGCGCTTCATAAGCAGTGATGCCGCTGTACAAGTCCGCCAGCGCCAGCAGTTGCTCAATGGTGTAAGTCACATCAACTCCTACCAGCAACATACGCCGCGCCACCTCAATAACGCGGCGATCAAGCAAGGTTAGATGCCGCTCGTCGCGCTACTGCTGTGCCTGCTTTCGCTGCTCCATGGATCCCGCGCCGCGTTCACGGAGCGGCTGACGCTGCGACCGCTTCCCGCTATCAACCAGGTGCTGGGCCGCTTCGAGTTCTCCGTGGACGAGACCCCCCGCCCCGGTGGCGGGTCGCTCTTCCCCAACGTGCTGCGCCAGATCCTCGAGAAACACGACGCCGAGTCGCTGTTCTTGACCTTCTCCGTCGGAAGACACACGGACTGGCGCTATGGATCGGCACAGAGCTTCAGCGGCTCCGGCTTCGCCCACGCGCCCTTCGGCACGCGCCTGCAGGTGTCGCTACGGGGCGACGCCGACGTCCAGCAGCGCTGGCGTGGCATCACGTCGGAACTGGGCGGTATCTTCTCGACGTCACTGAACCAGATGGACGAGGCGGTCGTCACGGGCCTGCTGCCGGGATCCACGCCCCAGGAACTGGGCGCCTTCCCGACGACCGCCGCCGACCCCGCGCTCGTGTTCCTGCACGGATCGCTGGCGCGCGAGGAACTCTGTACGGAGAACTTGACGCCGTGGCTCAAGATGCTGCCGTGTCGAGCGATCGCTGGGCTAGGGGCTCTTATTGACCCTATTAATGCAGTCTCAGGGGAGTATCTCTCGCTTTCGCTGTTTGCTGAGAGATCTTCGGACGGCAATTGGAGACTTCGACAACACCTGACGACGGTGCAAAGTCCTACAAAGCACAATAAATCGCGCTGGAGCCTTGGCTCGCTGTTCTTTGCCAATGACCAGCCCAGCACGGATATTGCTGCGTGTCCGCTGGCCGAAGAGAGCGTTATTCACACGGAAGGCATGGGGTCGTCCGATCTTGTGACCACCGATCTTCGCGAGAAACCCGTGTCGCTTTCTGAGTCGTGGTTCGATGACTGGAAACTTGCGGCCGAAGAAGCCTCTTCAAAAAGCAGCTACAAGACACAACAGGACGTGGTTTCGGCACACCGCTTTGTCACTGGCTACGGCCAGGTGAGCGGTGGCATCGCGGTACAGCTCAAGAATAATCACCCGTCGTGTGGCATGCATGTCACGTATCACGACGTCATCCCATGGTATCTTCGTGTCTACTTCCACACGTTCCGATCCACCGCAGATGGCAGCGATCAGAAAGCACAAGAGTTGGTTCAAGCATTCGATTTTGTGCCCGCCGAGCTGCGTGGCCGCCCCAACCAGTTGCGTCTCGAGGCTTTCCTTCCGGCCAACACCACACTAGTTTTCTCGCTTCAGATGGAAAAAGCGTTCCTGCGCTTGTCGGAACATCCACCCGATGCCAACCGCGGTTTTGACATCCCCTCAGGTGTGGCTACCTTTGACGTGCTGGATGATGGCGAAGAATTTTCGATCTGTGGCAAGGAAGCCGAGTCTCCTAATTTTACCACTACGCTGTTTACGGAGCCTCTTCTCGTGCCGCTGCCAACACCCGACTTCAGCATGCCGTATAACGTCATTACAATGACGTCGACTGTCGTCGCCTTCTTCGTGGGAACGATGCTCAACGCGCTCCTGCGCAAGGCACCTCGCTTAAAGCAAATGATGACAAGTAGCCCGAACGCAGCGAAGTAAGTAAAGACAAACATGCGATTTACGATCACATAAATATACACGATGTCGCTCGCGTTACCTATATTCTCTCGATACCCCAAATAGATCTACCAGCGCGTTGCGAGCGCTGGGCCATGGGGTAGAATAGTCGTCACGAAAATTACTTACACAACACTCTTGAAAACGGGTTGATATGAAGTAGCCGCCACCGTTGTGCGCTGCTTTCCGTTGCCGTTGTGCTGTCCATTATAATGCGCACTGATTGTCGCCCTGTAGTTCCGACCCGACTCGACCGCGCCGCACGTAAGGCAGAAGAAGGCCCACACACTCCAGAACAGGACGATGCGGAATCCGATACGGTACGTGCAAGCAGCGTTGCATGATCCAACCCTTCCAAGACCACTGGACTCTGCATTCGCGTCAGCGCTGGGGTCGATGATGAAATTCATGATGAAGCCAGGAATGTAGTTCGATGCTGCATATCCAAAGAGGTTGTAGCTAGCGTATGCCACGGAAGAGGCCAACGGGCGCAACTGTGGCGGAGCTGCTGAGATGACAATGCCAGAGCACGCTGGAAGAATACTGCCACCGCAGAAGAGCATGAGCCAGAGGAACACCGCGATGTAGAAAGTGTTGTGCACATACGACACAGGCAAAGCCGCCAGACAGGAGGCGCCTCCAAGCATCATGCAAACCCGGAGTGCTTTCATTTGGTGATATGGCCCCGAGTAGCCGCCGAACTGATCGATGAGCCAGCCGCCGAAGAACACCCCCATGATGGGACCTGTGCCACTCACCAGCAGATACGACAGGTGAATCTCGTACATCGAGTCCTTCGTATTAGTTTCCAAGTACAGCGTCGTCCAGAATTGCACACCCGCGACGACGAAAAATAATCCAGACAGACCCATGACAATAAACACGTACACTCTGTGCTGCAGCAACAGCCACAGATTGCTCCATCGAGAAGCGTTCTCCTCCTGGTCGTGCGACTCCAATGATCGAAAGCTGTAGCCATCTGAGACGCTGCTATCCCCAGGGTGACTTATCAAAACACATTCGTCATCATACAACGTTGGCACGTTTTGCTCCGCACTGGTATCCTCGTCCTCATCCTCGTCCACAATGACGATGGAGCGGCGACGAGTCGAGCGCAGTCGGATGTGTTCCCGCGGTACGAAAAATATTAAAATGGACAGCGGGAGGATGAGCGCGAACTGGGTCAGGAACGGCCAGCGCCAGCAGTAGATTCCGTGGCAAAGTCTCATGGAGGCGTCGTCGATGCCATCAGTGAGGTCGGCGTTTGCATTTATCCCAAGCGCAGCCTTGGATAAAGCGGTCACGACACTTTGCAATGAGGTTGCTGCAACCTCAGGCCCCTGTGATGCGAGCCAGATGGTGACCGAGCCAGCAAAGTAGCCTAGCGTGATACCGACGGGAACAGCACCCTGTAGATAGCTCATCCAAGTGCCGCGCTTAGTCTTGGGGGCGTAGTCGTGCACCCAAAGCGGCGAGTACACGCAACTGAAGGCCTGCGTTAGCCCGACGAAGCCGCGCAACGAGATGAGCAGCGACTTGGAGTACCAGGCAGCGGTGGGAGCGCACGCGAGGCCGAGTACCGCCAGGTTGTTGACCACGAGCGAGACGCCGAGCAGCTGGCGCGGATCGAAGCGGCGGAAGAGCGTGCTGCACCAGGGCGAGGCCAGCGAGATGGACATGTACACGATGGCACCCAGCAGGCCCTGCTCCTGCGGGCTCAGGCGGAACGTGAGCGTGAACTGCTGCAGCAGCGAGGGCACGGCGCCGGCCTCGAGGTACATGAACACCTGCGTGAGCACCAGGAACTTGAACAGGTACTCGGACGAGTCTCGGTGCAGTGCAGCGGACGGCAGCAGCGGCGACGAGGGCGGCGAGTCCACGGCCCCATAGCCGGCGGAGCTCGAGTGGACGCGCGACAAGGCGGTAGCGGCCATGGCGGAAGGCAAATGTGAAGGTCCGCTGTGTCAGCGGATCCCTTGTCGACCAATCAAACTTCAGGAATAGCTGATTCTGGTACAGATCCTAACCGTCAAATCACTGATAACTTATCTGGTAAATGTGAGGATAAGTTATCATTAGATTTATCATTGCTAACCGAGTCCGAATTCCGTTCAAGCTTAAGGTCCTATTAACGGTTAAAACGAACTTAAGCTGTGACATGCAGTTAACAAATGTTAACGCGACTTTAATTTTAAACGTTCTTATTTTATTCAATATAGTCACATAAAATACAATTTTACAAACGTTAAAGCAACTTTAAACGTTCCTAACCTCTATAGTCCAAAATGATGTCCCACCACTTTATTCACGTAAAACTGTTCAATCGAGAGTCATCTATGTAACGGGGTTTCAAAATTTCAAACCTAACCGATCTAGCGTTTTATTGTACGTATTATTAGAGGTATTTTGAACAGGAGAAGGATTTTCACATTTCAAATCGGATGTAACAGGTTTTTCCGTTTGGGAAGCATGATACTTGTCCAATATGAGTGGCGTTTTGTTTGGGTCATATCTCCCGACTCGTATTGCCCATTCAACCGCTTGTTTCTGCGGAATAAATACGTCTGTCCGGTTTACTAACTTATACCAAGTACGGTTGAAAACGCTCTCTGTAGCTTCGATGAAAAATAAGCTGTGGGATGTTCTTGAACTAACGCTAAAGTGACTTTAAACGTTCTTAAGTGTCCTCAAGACTGGTTTTAGCCAATAGGAGGCTATAATAAAATAGGCGACAAGCCACCTTCAGAAAGTAACCTCTTCCTGTCCTGGGCTCCATTTGCACTCCGGCCCTTTCCTCCCAGCCACATCATCCAGTTTTATAGCTGCTCATTCGCTCAGTAACGACTGTTATGGCTTAGAACCTCAATACGTTATGATACTTGTACTTACTATCATGCTGTTTGTGCTAGGCCGCGACTGTAAAGCAACGTAATGAGTTTGCTCGACCTGCAGGGTAAACACGGCCGTGATCAAGTCAATTGAATTAATATTTTTATTGCTCAACAATCTGGAAAATTCCTGAAGGACGTCGCGCTTAACGATAGAAAGTCTTTTGAGCTGGACTCCTCCAAGTCGAAAGAATCGTACAGTACTAGGAAATGTACGGGATACAACTGTGTATGATTTGTGAAATTGGTTTTTCGTCGTACGTAAATCAAGAAGAAGTCAAGATTTAGCTTGACATCTCCTGGGACTTGGTTTGTGCACAGTACTTAAGTATACAGCTACATCACCGTGACCTGTGCGACGATATGCCAATGATATTGACCGATCAAAGAAGAGGTGCAACGGACCAGGTGGTTACCGTCACTGTCTTACTCGTAGCGATGAGGAAGCTTGCAATATGATTCAGGGAGCTGAGACCAAGTCTGTGGACTGCGGAAAATTTAACTCTGCTTTAGTATTAGGACCAGGGTGGCTGCCCCGCCTTCTTGCGAACCACTCAAATGCAGGTCAACGCCTGATTGGCTGATAATAGGTCTGGATCCCTAATTATCAACCAATCAGATGATGACACCTGCACCCACTATCCAAGTGTATCTATGACAACTTATGTAATATCTAACTACTTATACTGAGATGAAAGAACGAAATGTAGCACAGCCCAAACCGGATTAATTCTATGGTCGATGGTCACACCGGTACATACCGGTCCCATATCGGTGCCAACATGCGACACCCAGAAGCCTTATTCGTGCCAGACTCGTACGGGATGGTCACACCTGTACATACCGATCCCATATCCCGCAACGAATGAATCTATCACATACCCCGACCACCGCATTATGTCTGCTCTGACCCACGTATTAACCTGGGCAAAGCTAGATTTCGCGCCCGCTTGATATTCATGAGCCCGGCCCGAACCCATGAATCATGCGGGCACGAAGCTCTTCATGGCCACTATCCTATCTCAGCCTTCGCGCAGCCCTAGTTTGACTGTGGAATGGCCCACTGTAAGAATATTAAGAGGTTTTCAGGCGGTAATTGTTCCAGGTCGTGAAATTTTTCCTACTTCGAGTAATTGAACCCATGAAAACTACAAACCATATTGATCTGAGTGGCCAGCTTGCAACTGTATATCGTGCAATTTCATCCGAGCTGCCAGACCATATTTGGCGACTGAGCAGCATGTTGCGTATGACAGATTGGCTAGTTCCTTAAAGCGATATAATGCTTTATATTTGGGCTCACGGGTGTGCTGTCAACTGGATACGATTTTGTCGGGGCCACCATTTCTCATTAACAACATCTGCTGCCCGTGTTTGAAATTAACGGAACACATACGAAACATCCTCTGTATAATAGAGTGGGTCTAACGTTGATCGACATGACAGAAACAAAGGATATCTACTGATGGCCGTAGCTTTCGTGCCCAAAGAGTCGAAATAGAACTTTACTTGGTTCATCGCAAGCGGTATTGCAGTTGGAGTTTGTTTGTATGATGTTGCTCTTTTCAGAGATCGTTACAGCTACAACAGCTACTTACAAAACTTGGAATTAATACCCCCCCGTTTTGCAGCCTACACTTCGTTTTCATGTGCGTCATCGCTTGAAATCTGTGGATGCCTTCATTTAACGACTGACACCGTTTGTTTTTAAGTTGCAAGCTTGCAATTCGCGCCGGGGCTACGAATATCTGCTTAGTGAAACACGGGCAGAGCTCACTATTCTATCCATGCTAGTATCGAAAGGGAAGACTACGTATCAGGCTGCCTTCGTCAGATTCACCCCAAGAGTAGGTCACATTTCGGGAATGCAGTACATGATGAAGAGAATGATTGTAGTACGTCCAAGAGACGAAACGGTTGACACCGGTGTTTGGGAAGCTGGCACTTCCGTAACTAGTTCTTGCCGAGTGTATTGCTTATCGGAAAGCAAAAGGAAAAGTGAGTTAACTAAACTGTGCTCGCTGTTGCGAGGCTCCACCAGACATGGCATCAACGAGCCACATACTACATCATGAGCTGCAACTGCAACTACAAGCTAGTGCCAGCTGATCTTGTACTGCAACCACAGTCATTGATCAAAGTGCAATGAGGGTAATGCTTCCAACCTGAGCTCCACGCTACAATTCCCCCAAGCCTTGCTCAGAACTTGCGAGCCAGCATTTATGGGCATTAATTAGGTACACAGTACCATTGAATAGGTACACTGTACCTTCCAAATCACTAATTTCACATTAATGACATGTATTGTTTCCGTTATGGCTACAGCCACATAGACTGTGGCACACACTCGTAGGTCACTGACCTTCTTTCATAGCACTGCTACTACTTATCTTGTCGTACTCGTGGCAACTGCCATTGCAGCAAGATACGTAGTCACACTGTGACTGCCTTACAGGCACTGAGCTACTAGCTCACGGACCGCTCTTGACTGCTGTCACCAAATCTTCGTATTTGGCTGCCTCAACGTAGGCACGTACAAGCACCGGGACATCCTGTGCGAGTGACTGCAGTGGCTCCCATGAGTCTTCGACAGATTCCAGTCCACACCAGCTCACAAGCACCTCAAAGCTCTGGCTCTCTAATTCCAGCAGTGCTTCACCAGTTGGTTGACCTAGAGTATGATGCCTTGAGCTGCAACACGCTCTAGAAGCTCATCTGTAACCTCCAAGTCGCTGTCCCCATAGAATTTTAGGCAAGATGCGTGTACATCTTGCTCACTACCCGTAATGAGATGTCGAATACGAAATGAGTGCGAATTGGCACGAGTGACAACGTAGGGGCCGACTCAGGTCACCAGTAGTTTGTTGTGTCGTCGCTCATCGACACTGGATCGTAGAACGTAATCACCCACCGAAAAGTTTACTTCTTGTGCACCTCTGGATTTTCTCTTGTTGAACATCGTGAACTTCTCACGCTTGTTGATGACGGCACGATGCATTCTCTCAATACTGGAACGCAACTTTGCTAGTGACCGCTCAACGTCTCCACTCGAGCCTGAGAGTCCTTAGGTTGCTGACCGGGTACGAAAAACACGTAGGCGGGAACAGGACAGGGAAGTCCAGTAAACACTTCTACTGGGGCTTTGTTTGCAAGGGATGCAACTGGAGAGTGATTCATGTTGACTTGTACCAAAGGCACTAGATAGATCCAGTCTTTGTGCGAAATGTGGTATTCCATGATCATAGCGCGCAAGACTTGCAGTACATCTCTATTTTCTCGCTCCACTGAGCCGTTCATGCACGGACTGTACGCCACTACGAACTGTTGCTGACTCTTCAGCCTTTTACATAATTCAGCCACGACTTGGTTCTTGAAGTGGGAACCATTGTCACTGACCCAAACTGGTGGTACACCAAACCTGCTGTGCCAGCCGAGCACAGAATCGTTAGCAACTTCGCTAGTCGGAGTGTCACACGGCACCAATTCGCAAACGTGCGTGAAATTGTCCTTTAACAAAAGCAGATACTTTCAGGTTCCAAATCCATCACCCAAGTGTTGAAAATCCCAGTGTAAAGCTCCATTGCGAATGTCAGAACTGTAAAGTTCACCCCATGGTCGTGGGACTACCCTGTTTCCCTTCACGTGCTGGCACACCAAGCAAGAACACAGGAATCGGCGCAGGAGCTTCGTCATCCCATCCGTCGAGAACACCCGCCGAATGTGGTTCTAGACCACAGCTTCTCCACGGTGCCCCTGTGCTCCACAGTGGGCAATGATAAAGAGGCGTTGAATGAGAGACGTGGCAGCAGTAGGAATCCAGATAGTGTCGCCAACTCGATGTACACTATGTAAATCGACCACACTAGCTATTGGCGCTGACTGCACATGAGCTGCCTGTACCATCGCGATTTCACTTAAGGTTGGCCATCTGAAGCCATCTTGGTCGAGGGGTCGAAGAACAGGTGTGCAAGCAGCTTGGGCTTGCGAGCGAGTCACTCGCTTGAAACTAGATGCGGTACTGGTAGTCCTTGCTGGCGTAGCCATTCCACCCCACCGACGAACCGACGAACCATGTCCGCCCAAATGTTGCTGACCCCCTCGATGTGAGCAATCGTATACCGAAACTCCATAAACTTTACCGCCCAACCTAGCAACTTGCCGCGTACAGGCTTTTTCACTTCTTGCCCTGGGGCAAACTTATGAATCAGGTTTCGGTGATCGCAGAACACTTTAAAACCACCGGGCCACAAAAGCAAGTAGTCGAGGTCTTCACAGTACAACACGATTGGGAGAGCTTCCTTCTCAATGACGCTCCAGTGCAACTGCGCGCCGCTGAAAGCGCTGCCTTTACACACTAGTAGTTCTTGTGCCTGCTCAGTAATTGCCACGCCGTGTTTCCACTCCACGACTTGTGTAAGAATGGAGGCCCATCCGCAGTCGCTCGCGTCCACAAACAAGCAGAACGTGGCGCCATCCCGCGGGTGTGTCAGCATGGTTGATTGTTGTAATAGCTGCTTCACTTGACTGAAACTGTGATGCTCCTCAGCTGACAGGGCAACATTATCTCCCGAAGCTACGCGCTTTGTCTTCCGCTTTCCACTGAGAGATCTGTCCAACAGTAATTGCAGCGGGCGAATAGCGCGAGCATAGTCAATAAGCCTGCCACGCATCCAGTTCGTTGCACAGATGAACTGCTGCAGCTGCCCTGCAGTGGTGGGCTGTGGCATTGTCGAAAGGCCTCCGATTCGTTTGGGGTCGTGACGAACTCCGTTCTCGTCAATAATCTTGCCGTATCAAGTCACTGATCGTTGGTACAGCGACGACTTCTTCAGACTAAGCTTCAATCCGAAATCGTGCTCCAGATCAAACAGTCTCTCCAATGCACTAAGGTACCCCGGGATCGTATCAGCATTGAACAAAAAATCATCGACCCAAATGAGCAAAGTGGTCTCCAACAGCTCTGCAAAACAATTCTCCATCGACACTTGAAAGTGCAAAGCAGAGTCGCAACTGCCTGACATCACGCGAGCCGGAGTGAATACGCCTTCGTCTGTCATATAGGAGAGCATCTCCCGGCGCTCCATCGCAACAGCAAGCTGCCAAAACTCCGAATAAAATCAACAAGCCATGGTGCTTCTTGCCCCGCAGCCGTTCCAACTTGGTCTCCAAGTTTGGCATCACGCCCACAATCGCATCAGTCATGGCGTTCAGAGGTTAGTAGGCGACAGCCTGTCGAAATTCATCCACCTTCGGTTTCCTGATAGGCAAAGCTGCACATGCCCATCGGCTGCTGGGATTTTTGTATACCCAGCCAAGTTCAATGAGTGTCTTGTTGAATTCTCTCAGAAACGTGCACTGCAGTGGCGCGTACTGGCGAGCTTTGCAGCGGAACGGCTTTGCATCTGGCTTCAGGCGGAGTTTGTACGGAGGCACCTTAGTTGGCGGGTCATCACACAAAATCGAACGCCAAATGTCATGCTTCGTTGTGATGCGGCGAAGCTCCTTCATCCATTCTTCTGGAAACCCATTTTCCATCGCTGCAGAGAACAGCTTCTCTCGCCCTTTGCGAATGTCTTGGTCGCTTGCGTGGCCAAAATGAAATTCATGGTCACATGCAAAAGGATTCTCATCGTCAGCCACTCGGCTACCCGCGAGTTGCTCCAATTGTCCGTCGACATCAATGCCCAGGGATAGTAAAACAGCATTGCCCACGATGAATTAATCTTAATCGTGATCAATGATCAGGCAAGTCATCGGCTCAGCTGGTTCCACTGATCCAGCAGCAGTGTGAAGCCGAATCAGTATCTCCACTGAGTCGCGAGCTTCGACTTCATGTCCGCCTACAGCCCTGCCGATCTCTGGAGTGCTTAACGGGACAGACCGTACGCGGTTGTCGTGTCGCACGAGCTCATTGCAATTGTTCCTACTGAGTAAGCACCCGTCATAGCCGGTATCTGCACAGTACCGAAGCTCCAGCACGTCATTCAGCAGTATGGTATGCAAACCACCCAAACGCTCCTTGATCCGCATCATCCTGCTATTGTCATGGCGAGGAGTGTGAACCTTCTTCGGGAGCTCCTTCTTCTCTTCGGGCGTAGCAGTCGGACATGCTGAAACATAGTGGGGCCCGCTGCACTTCAGGCAATCGTCCTTCGGCGCAGCAGGTCGCGCTCTCTCCGAGAACGGCTTCAGTACGGTTCTTACAGCACAATGTGCATCGTCACCACGATTCTCCTTCAGGCCATCAGAGCCATGCTGACCACGACCACGCGGTTCACTTGAAATCCTCGGGTTCTGCCGTTTAGCGATCTTGTCCGGTTTAACAAACAGCTCCTCGTAGCGGGCACGCTTGCGTCGTCGAAAATCATGGTCTTGCTCCAATGCCTTATCTAGGATCAGGTCATGCAAATTGAATTCATCACTGCGCGCAGCCGGTGCTTGAAAGCGAATTGAATTTTTCACCGCCAGCTTGAGTTCACTTGGTGACAGTTACTCAATCAGTAGCTTGCACTTCTCTTTTGAGTCATGTTCGCCCTCAATGCAATGAACCAGGTCATAATCTTCAATGAGCTGGTTACACGACATGAAGATAGAGGTTTGGAAGGCACCCAGTGGGTGGCGTAATTGAACTCAGACTTGCGTTTTTCTGCCTGCGTCAAATGGATTACGTGCAACCGCAATGTCATGTAGCTCTGAGCTCTCAATACGCTTCCTCAACGTCCATATCACTGCTATCGTCCGTATAGAAACGTGCAGCTGCAATCTCCGACTTCATTGTTTTGTGATCAGCATTATTTTCGAAGCGTTAGTTGTCGTTCGGTCGATAGCTTGGCGAATTTGGGTTCCGTAAACACTCCGAGTCCTTATAATTTCGGTAGAAGGGTGCCCCTTGAGCTTCGCAGTACTCGCATCCATTTCCGGCTTTATCGCGCTTCCCTTCCCTTTGGTATGCGGGTCATTCTCTCGCCTGGGTTGGGCTTTGAGTGAATACTGCGAGCGGTGTATTTCTGCTTGGAGCTCTCCTGGTTTGTTGAGTAGTTATTCTTGTTCAACCGGCCCCAATTTCCGAGTTTGTGTTCGCGAAGCTTACGGCCGTTCACAGACTTTATATTGCATGTCAAGTTACACATACGCCCCGAGATCCAATAGATCTCGAACTGGTTGGCGTGGGCATCCCTCGCTTCTTTTGTAGCTCACTAAGCCGTTTTCGGAGGCGCGTGGTTACATCAAATGGAAAATGCCATACGGTAGGAAGATCCCGAATCAGGTGAAATACAGGTCAGATCAGAGGAGGTCAATTGTCAGTACAACAGATTTAACACCACATATCAGATAACGTACGCCATATGACGTGCAGAGACGATTAGTCATGGGGAACAAACGCTTCTACTTCAGTCAGCTCACGACGGGGTAGAATTGATTCGTTTCGAAGGCGCGAAGCGTAACGGACGTAGATATTTTATGATAGATAGCAGGCTAGTACTATCTGTATTCTAACCACTCCGGAGTTAGAAGAAAAAGAAACACCGCAGCTACGGCGACAACTCACGTTCGATCCGATCCGAGGCCCAACAAGATCGCGCGACTCACTCTAGCCGACGGAGAACAGGCTCCCGATCTCGACGAAGGCCCCCGCACAACATCGGTGAGCTTCGTGTACTACTTGGTGCAAGTGGAATTTCAGTTATAACACTACAGTAATTTGCGTCAATATCGAACGCCTGATATATATAAGGACTCCCGGTGTATAAACGAATAGTGAGCGTGGAAGAGAAATGCATGTATTGAGGTAGTTTAGTAGAGCAAGTAGACGATGCTTCCTTTGTTAATGAAGCGACCATAGCGCTCTTGCATGCAGCACAGCCACGACGGACCCAGCTTGGGACACTCACTGCGTGTGGGAAATCTGAAGCTTGGTGGAGAGCTTCCTCCATGACCATAGCTCCTCTGAGGCTTACGCCGTCAGCCCCAGCGAGCATGACAAAGTCGATCACGTTCTGGTCGATCGGGAAGTGGCTGCTGGTCTGGGCATTCTTACGCGTGGCCTTCTCGGTCAGCCGCCCCAGTAGTGCAGCCTTCAACCGGACGATATCGCAGATCGTTGTCTTGCCAGGGGCGGCCAGGTAGGATGAACCCCGCCACGACCCAGTTCACGATGTCCTTGCAGGACATGGCCAGCGTACATGCACGGCGAAGATCGCCAAAAGCGCGCCATTTTTCATATTCAACAAAATTGGCCAAACGATCAGTGGATTTTTTCTCAGTACCTTTCCTCATCTCCCACTCATCCCATCGTAACTTCGACCTTATAAATTATGCAAGGGTATTAGCTGTTGACCCGTTCGGTATTGACGCAGATTACTGTATTCTTCTTTGCATGTATTAGACCACGACGTCTCCGAGTCCCGCACCACTGACAATGACCCTGAAGAGATAGAGCTGCCTTTTGTGGGTTTCAGTGGATCTGTGACATCAACGAGCGAAGCTTATGGTATTAGATATATAGTGAATCCGATGACCGAAAGATCCACATCTAGCGATAACTCGAACGAAGTTGCTCAGGCTAGTTCGCTGCCTGTGGAGCCCGGTGAATTTGATGAAGATTTTGATTTCGGTTTCGGTGAATTTGAAACTACTATTTCGGCTGTTGATACCAATGAGGAAGGCTTTTCAGCCACTCGTCCCTCTCTGTCGCAAACTAGTGGGCGTACTGGAAGAACAACGAAATGGATTGGTGGATACAAGTTCACTGTAGCCAACACGAGTCTAGAGAAAATTTACTACAGGCGCAGCCATTACCGAGGTGGAAGCTGTAAGGGAAGAGGATATTTTCTGATACAAGTTGAGATGTATACCAAATTCGTTCCACATACTTGTGGCTGCTCTGCATTTCCCAATCAAACCGGTTCAAACTTGCGCAGTGCCAACGTGACCGAAGCCATCAAGCGAGAAGTGGGCCGCCTCGCTATCACAACATCGGGTAATCGAAACGACATTTGGGTCCCAGTTCGACGGGACCATAGACATCAACTTATCCAGTACCGGCTTGTCGATGGAAGAAGTGAAACGACGAGTGAATCGAACTAGATCAGAGGAGTTTGGCGACTCGGTGTACGTCAAATCGAAGTGTCACCGTGGTCTCAAGTTCAAAATGACGACGGCACCCCTTCCTACATCAATTTTTCTATGCTTCATTACTCTTACTACGACAAAAAAGTAAGACTCCGCAACGTCTTCTTGGCTGGGTTCACCCAGTTTTGCTGAATATGCTGAAACACAAAAAGACTGATGTCTTTGTAGATGAGCCGTTTCGCTGTGTGCCACCAAAGTTCAAACACTGCGTCATCTTCACTACTTACGACAGACCAACCCGCTCCTACTACCCCGCAGCCTTTGTTCTGTGTGCGTCAAAGAATTACGATACGTACTGTCATGTGTTGCGGCTCGTACTTGACGAAACTGAGTATGCAATGAATTTACTATGACTTTGAGGCTGGTTTGACTCAAACAATCAAAGACCATTTCCCGGTTGCCACACCAATTGGGTGTCTGGTTCCCTTTAACCCCTTGGTTCCCAACGTCGTAAGTTACGACATAACGAAATAATTATGTCGTAAGTTACGACATAGATTGAGTAACAATAGAAATTGGCTCGACAGGATGATTTCAATACTTTAATCAAGTAAGTTACAAAGTATAGGATGGGGAGGATCGCCGCCGTCGCCCGCGACATTGACTTCGGCCACTTTTGGCGGCAACTGCGAGTGGCGGGCAGGACGGCAAAGCGACCAAGAGGACTCCAGACTGAGTGGAGCGTACTCGAGTCCAAATGGCGCCAATGTATCGGTTGGGGAGGGGGCGGTTGTGGCGCATGCGCTAAGGTCAGGATTGTTGGTTGAACGAGAGCGAGAATGCAGCAGAAGAGAACGCCATGAATAACGTCGTGGTAGCCGGGAGCGACGTGATCGAGAGGGGGAGCGCGGCGTGCGAGAATGCCATGGAAGAGAGTGGGACATGGCCGCCGAGACCGTGGCGCGTGCCGAGGACGTACCGGACCTGTCCGATGACGCCATTCGACCGTCTCCGATCGACACGAGCACTCACATCTCTCAGTATACTATGCATGGTAGGTTCGGGTCGTCAAGCGAGTCGGACTTGGACCTCTCAGAGGCTGCAGTGGCGAGGGCGTTTGATCTGCCGCTCAGCGAGCATCGAGATGCCACGGCAAGCTTCCAGCTTCTGTCGGAGGCGTCTGGAGTCGAGAGCCAGACTGAACCAGACGAACTTCCCGCGGCTTCCATAGGTCGTACTCTACGTCCACGATCGCACGTAAAGAAGAACATCAACTTTGTTCCGGAAGACGAGAACATGAGCGCTTATGAGAGTATAAGTTCGGGCGAGAGTGACGGTGGAGGTGTTTACGAAGACGACGAAGACGTATACGACGGTGGGAATGATGACGATGTCCTGTCCGAGAACGACGCTGTGCAGATGGACGAAGCTTTCATCGCATCGCTTCAAGTCGGTATCGATGCGCTCGACAAGCACGCCAAGATGCGTTACGTGTCATGGAGTGGAGTTCCGTGTCATCGGCGTTTGAGGAGGGAGCGGCCAAGTACCTCAGTCTGAATGCGGAAGAAGCGCAGCTTTTGCCAGATTTACGTGACCTTTACCATTCACCGCTTCTAACCTTTTTCTATCTCATGCCATAGTCACTATGGGTCATGACCAACGTCGAGACGAACCGGTACGGTTTTCAGCAAATCGACAGACGCGCGCAGGAGATTCAAGCGAAGCAGGCGAATTGCCGCCGCGAGACGTGCAAGCAGATCCGTCGACACTTGAGGGCGAAGCCGGGGTACCAGATTTACGAGATTTTGCACGTCATCGGACTTCTCGTGGCACGGGTGCTGTGCCCACAGAAACGACGGCTCGCAGCCCACTGGTCGATGGTTGAGGATGGCGCAGTTCCTTCGGGCGTTTCATGGGACGTAACCGGTGCCAAGACATTTTGGGTGACTTGCACTTTGTAGACAATGAGGCTGACCCCACACGCGACAAGCTGTGGAAGCTCCGGCCGGTTGTAGACAAGCTGCAGGCGCGCTTCCTGTCGGGATGGTCCCTCCCAGCCGGGTTCTCGCTTGATGAAGGCGTGCTGCCGTCGACATCCAAGCGCAACACGGCCCGCACGTTTATGCCAGACAAGCCTCATCGCTACGGATCGACAATGTTTATGGCGTACGACTCAAGAACGACGTACTGCCACAGGTATTCTGATCATCTTTTATATCGTAGCGTTAACTTCGATGCGGATCTCTAACGGTCGATGTTAAAACTGACTAGGTTTGAAATATACGCGGGTAAGCGGAACGCTAGCGACGGCGGTGCCTCTTCGTTCGATAATAAGACAGGTGCTGCTGCAGTCGTTCGAAAATTGCAGATCCTGCTCAACAGCAGTGCACGGCACCCGTGGCACGCTGTCTTCGTTGATCGATTCTACTCGTCTGTATTGCTTGCCATTGAGCTCCTCAGCATGAGCGTGTACGTGATTGGCACCGTCATGACCAACCGGTTCGGTCTTGATCCAAACATCAAGGAGAAGCGCCAGACGCGACCTGGGAGCATCCAACGTGGCTTTTTTACACACTCCCGCTCGGTCGCCATCCCAACCATGGTCGCATTCCACTGGTGGGACCGCAAGCCCGTCCATTACCTGTGCACGGGGGCTGTGATGATGGCGTCCATGATCGGGAGGAAGTCAAGCAGGTCGGTGCGATCACCGTGCCGTGCCCAACAGCAGTGAACGACTACCAGAGGTGAATGGGTGGAGTTGATGTGCGCGATCAACTCCGACTTCAAACGTACTCGCTCCAGATGTCCACGAAGTTCAAGAAGTACTACAAGAGCTTGTTCTTGGGTTTTGTCGACCTGGCATTAGTGAATGCCTACATTTCGCACAAGGAGACGGCGCGGATCACGGGGACGTCGGCGATGAAGCGCGGAGAGTGGTATGGCGCTCTCCATAATCAGCTTCTGCAGCTGAAGGCTGACGATTTCGCCGGTGTTGTCGCGACTCCGCCGGCCTCCACCCAGAAGCGCAAGCGTAAACCCGTCCAGATCACGCACGCGCTCCAGCAGTCCGAGGACTGGGTAACCGTCAGTGGTATCCAGAAGCGTCGTCAGCGTTCCTGCAAGGTCTGCGCGCTCTTGCGGACGGACCGAAATAAGAAGTCGTTTGCGACGACCTACTTCTGGGAGCGCTGCTCGATCGATGACGCCAAGTGCTGGCTCTGTAACAAGATCCGCCGTGAGTACAAAGGTGTAACGAAGACGTGCTTCGAGATTTGGCACGATGAATTTGCCGCTGGCCAGACCATTCCACCAACCTTGGGCAAACGAGTGGTATTGCGCCGCGCAGGTCAGGAAGCAGGCGAGAGGAAAAAGACACGTCGAGAACTCCAGCTTCACGACGGTGGTGGCGATGATGCCGACGAGGCGGGTGAAGATGAAAATGATAGCGAAGACTGAGAGCGTGAAAACCTAAATGCGTCCCCTTCCATCGTTATTGATATTTGGCAACTCAAAAGTAGATCATCTTGATGCCTTCATTTCATGCTTTCAGGTGATAGTACGAATATCGACTTCGTTGCGTGTAAAACCAAGTCAGCTCTTACTTACGGCAGCAGTAGCTCACCGAATTCCTTTGACAGTTCTCTCTTCGATCGATAATGACACCAATCGACCTACTGTACCAAATTCGTCTAGCGCACACAACGGCCTACATGATGGTAATCCTCTTTTGATTATAAATTGAATCAGAGTCGCCGTAGATAAAGGCGTATCCTCAAACGATCAATGTCATGGAAAAGGAAATGTACTACTCCCTTAGCGCGGCGCACTTGCCTTTGCCGTAACGGCAAGTAAACCACAACTTGTCGCCGTAATCTACGGTTGCCACCTAACCAGCTAGAATGCGCTCCTCCACGACAACGAGTACCTTGACGCGGCGTCTATTGTGCATCTCAATGAACTTGCATTTACCAGGCATGAATGGTTGATGAAACGCGTTATGTTGCCACACCGCTTCGCGTCAAAGTACACGGTTCGCTTCTTCCTGGTATTGGACGTACTAGCCGTAGTCTGAAGCGCCAGCGTGTACTCCGCCACTTCGTCGTCTTATTCGAAGTCGTGCATCGATAGTTCTCAAACGTACTCTCCAATGACAGCGCCAACGGGGATGAATTCGGTAGCCCGCACTCCTATTCCGTTATCGCAGCGGGCAAGTTCAACTCCGCCGTACTCGTAGACGCTATTGGAGCAGTGACCGCGCAGTCCAGCGCTGATCTTTGAGCAGAACATATTCGTAGAAGCGTTCTTGCAGGTATCACGGTAGCAATCACTTCTACACTTGCACGCATCCATCTCACCAATATCGGGAAACACGAGCTTCTCACCGTCGAGGTCCTCACCATATGTGCAACGGTGAATTTCTTCCACATCCTTAGTCCAGGGCACGCTTGGACCCACTGAGAGCTGCGTGGGAGGGACTGAGTCACCACTGATCTGCTCATCGACGTCGGGATCTAATAGAGGCTCGTCTTCACCTTCATCCTGCCATTTCCCAGCCGAAAGCGGGGCTTCGTGCACCCCCCGCCGCACTTGCAAGCTCTCAAGAACGCCAGGCAGCTTCGGAAACGCTTGCAGGTAAAGCGTCTTCATGGTGCGAGGGTAGTAAATCCTACCTGCATCGACCACGATCTTCCTTCTCTTTCTGTCACGGACCCGGCGCGACTTCGCAGACGGCCACGGGTTACTTTTGGCCTTGGTTTGACGCTGTCGAGCTCGCAATTGCCGTGTTGATGGGATGGCAGCAACATCCTCCTGCTGCGGGGGCATCTTCATGTCTCCACGGCTGTTCTCTTCGAAGTCATCACCCGTCAAGTCGATCACTTCCTTGGGCGCCGTGTCCATTGTTTGCTTGTCAGCGTGCGTTGGCCCGCCTGTTGACGGCGTGCGGACGGCCGTCTTTTCTCCAAATGAGTTATGCCTGCGTGTCACACGATGTTTTTTTTGCTTTCATCAGATGCTTCCTTGAATCAATGCACCTTTTGTTCCAACTGGCTGGCTGTCGCAGAGCAAAATCAGGATATTTTTTTCGGCTCTGTGTCTGATTGCGGTAAGTGACGACATGGGTTGCACCATAGCGACAGGAAAGGAGTATAATATACGACATTGCTCGATAAACCTCTTGGAAACTTATAAACCTTTCCCAAGATTGTGACTCTCCCACATCAGAGATTAAGTAACACAGATACCACTCCGTTTCAGATTAAGAGGTGGCTACGAAAACAATCCGCAATTTTAAGCTCAATGTTTACCAGAAGTAGGTGAAAGTAGTACCAGAAGCCGCTGCGCAGCGCTGCCATTCATTTGGTATGCGCAGCTTGACTGGATGCCAAGTTTTCGCGCCAAACCGCCCAAATGTGGATTCATCGGCAAACCTTCGCTGTCAAAAGGACGGCTCAGTTAAGATTTCGTCTCTCCCCCCCACCAAGTCGCCAAACCAACCATGGACAAGCCCACTACACCAACACCGCTGCAACCCTCGCCGCCGCTGCAACCCTCGCCACCGCTGACCACTGTGTTGGCCGGGCCAACGCCCATGCCATCCGTGCTGCCCATGCCGTCGTCAATGCCATCCGTGCCGTCGCCCATGTTGCCCGTGCCGTCGCCGATGATGCCCGTGCCGTGGCCCATGGTGTCCGTGCCGTCCGTGGTGCCGCCCGGGCAGTCATGGTCTCCATGTCGGTGGGATCCGTCGGACCGCCGCTGGCGGCGTCTGTGTCGGTCGGGTCGCCGCCGCCCGCGACTTCCAACCCGTCTAACTCGGCCACTTCGTCGCTGCTGACGTTATCCCCCCAGCGTCAGTCAAATAATTTAACGGCTCGCGACCTTGACGTTGTGGTGCAGTGCCTCCTGGCGCGGTTGAATGGGGGGTGCCTCGAAAGGGTGCAAGGACGGAGGTTGCGACCCAACTTGGCCTCCACCCCAACACAGTATGTCGCGCTTGGAAGCGCGCGTTGGTCGAGTGGCAACGGTCCGGTGTCTATCGAGCCACATCGCAACAGCCCAACAGCGGGAGACGGCGCCAAGACCGCAGCCATGCGCTCAAGATCCTGCGCAGCACACCTGTTGCTCGGCGTTCAACCTTTCGTGCTCCATCTGTTGTTTGTGGACTACCGTCGGTAACGCTCTTCAGTGAGTTGCAGAGAGGCAACCTTCGATCCCACAGCAGTGTCTTAAGGCCGTTGTTAACCGATGCTAACCAGAGTGCAAGATTGGCCTATTGCATCGAGCCCGTTGACCGAACGTCGATGCTGTTGTCCGGTATGTACAACACCGTCCATTTGGACGAAATTTTTTTCTACATTACGCAACTGCGACGCCGTTTCCTGCTGCTGCCGAACGAACCGGCACCAACGCGCCGCGTCAAGAGTAGGCGCTTTGTTACGCGAGTTATGATGCTGGCCGCTATCGGCAGGCCGCGGATTCGCCCCGACGGAACTCTGTTTGATGGAAAGCTTGGAATATGGGCTTTCACTGAGAAAGTTGCTGCTATACGATCTAGTGCACGCAGGCCCGCAGGCACACTCGAGACGAAAGAAGTGTCTGTGACTAAGGCAACCTACAGGAAGAAACTACTCGCAGAGGTGCTACCGTCAATTCAAGCTAGGTGGCCAAGTCGTGACCGCATTATTCTTCAGCAAGATAATGCGCCAGCACGCATCTCCCCCTCAGACGCCGAATTTGCAGCTGGTGTAGCGCGCTGTGGTTTGGATGTCGAGCTGCGATGCCAACCACCAAACAGTCCAGACCTGAACTGCTGTGACTTGGGTCTTTTTGCGGCTATTCAGGCGAGACAGAAAGAGACGACATCGCGAAGCATTGACGGGCTCATCATAGCAACGACAGAAGCATTCTGGGAGCTCCCTCCGCGGGTTCTGAACGCTGCGTTCTTGAGCCTACAGAACTGCATGGATTTGTGCATCCAATCCAGCGGGGACAACAACTTCAAGACCCCACACATGGCCAAGCAGCAGCTAGAACGGGAGGGAAGACTTCCCACAAGGATCTCGTGTTCACCAGCAACAGCTGTAATCGTAGCTACGTCGCCCCCATCTAGCACTCCGCATTGTAGTTAGATTAAGTGTTAATGTAGACCTCATTTTTTGAAACAGGAGAGAATGGCCAAACCACCTCTCCTTCTGAAACGGAGTGGTACGTCGTAAGATACGACATGTGTTAAACGGTTCGGGGCCCTTTTTTCCGGGAACCAAGGGATTAAACAGGCTTGTAGACGGAAGATGAAGGAATATGGTATACCTGATCCCCAGTGCAAAATAACGATGTGTTCAGGAGTCTTGGATATGTTCACTGTACTACCGCAAGCCAAAGTGAAAAACAAGGAGTGAAGTGGGTTCAAAACAAGATAGCTTGATAATGCGGTGCCCTTGAGATATCCATTTCGCAGGATAAATGGAAGCGTTTCTGGCAGTATTTTGCTCGAACTTGGATTGTGAAGTTTTCGCCCGTGCTCTGGAATGTGCAGCCACACTCAAACAGCTATAATTCGAACAAACAATCCGCTTGAACGATTTAACCGAGAGATGAATTCGGCTTTTCCCAGACCTCACACTAACTTACTTGATTTTGTGGTGGACTGGAAAAGGTTAGTTCGGCGCTATGTGCACTTGAAACACGACATCGAACTCGAAAGAGCACATGTACCTGTATAAGCTCCCAACAAACTGCCGATACCAGTTGTGCTTTGTGACGATAACTTCGCCTCTGAATTGGACACTGGTGAAACCGATTCAAGTGAGATGAAGATGATTCTGTACTACGGCCAGCTTTGCGTGGAAACGTAGTACGTCGCCATGTAGGGCCTGTGTCGATACTTCCTGAGGACCTCGACCAGATTCCAAATGAAACAGATTACTAAGATGACACTAGATAAAAGGAAATAGTCATCGAGACCGCGCTTATGAATAAGATACTCGTATGCTCTCATATTAGCTAATGAATTCCATATATTTTTGGTCTTTCTGCATTGTATGAACCGTTGCGCTTGGATGTTTTGACAAGCTTGTGGCTTTCCGAAAACAAAAGGTGGGCCGACTCTAGTATGGGTTGATCTGGATCGTTAGTGCAACCATTTTTGGCGAAATTCACCTGAGCCTGTTCAATACTTTCATAGTATCGGTCTCTGGATTTTTCGATTCTGGTGGCAGCGAAGCCCTCGCTTGGCGCATCGTTGCTATAGTCCGGCTCGGGTGGAAACAGTGTCGTGCCAATCGCGCTTGCAAACACGTCAGTTATCCGGTTACTGATTGCAGCAAATGCTTCTGCACTTGTGGTGCACCGATCCCGCGAGTGTGCTAGATAAACTGCGCTATGGACGCTGGCAATAGTCGCTTGAATTGCACCTGTCATACTACCACAGTTGTACGTGGTATTCAAACGTAGCAGTTCTTCTCGGCATTTGGTGTCGTAATAACGTGCTCTGGTTGCGTTCAACTTGGCCAGGATTGGTTTCAAGACGTTGTCATTTGCAGATGAAACAAGTGATTGGGTCTGGCTCCTCTCACCAGCGCCCGGCGATTCGACTATCTCCACATCACCTTGTTCGACTTCACGAGTTGATATGATTGTAGTTTTGCAGCGTTCGTCCAGAAGTCCGTCGATTACACCAGGAAACAAGTTATAAGGTGTGCAGATTATGAGCTTTATTCGCGTTGCTTTAGATAGTTTTATCCATGCCTTCCGCAAACGAGTCCACCTCTACTCGCAGCCATTTGTTGTCTCTCGCAGTCAGCTCATTGCCGGAAAATATTTCTCGCTTGACCGCGTACGTCTGAGCCGGTTTGGATCCGTGGAGCTCCGCACACAACCACACTGCTCGATGCAACTTCATGGGACTCCTTTGCTCGATAGTGCGTAGAGTTCACCCGAGATCGACAACGAAAATTAAAATATACAGTCTTCTGGAAAGCCTTTTATCCAAACTCCTATGTGTCGATTGCAAGGTGCGTTTATCTTATTATAGTGACCAGCATCAAATCTTCTCAGCGATGGCCGATGCTAATATCAGCTCAGCATAATTACGCTTCCGCCTGATTACACTGTGAAGAAGTAATTATAGAAAGATGCTAATAACTCTGCGGCATAATTATGATATTTCTTCTTCTCACAGTACCACGAAGAGTGATCATAATGTCTATGTATGACGCTGCCTAGCGATGCTCCATGGGGACTGATCTTCTTCACGGGCTGTTACAGCAATATGCAGCAATATAACCATTTTCCGTTCTGCGTTTTGCTCCCTACGTCTCATTTTGCGTTGGATGCGCCTTAGCGTTACTAGAATATGCGTGACGTACGTGTTCTAATACTAAATGATTCTCGAGGCTCGCTTCAGTGCTCAATAACGCTTCGTAGAATTAAAAATAATGGGGTCCGTACGTATATGCTACTAAATAATAGTCGAAGATTTGCTCCTGAGCTCTCAATTTTTCCGAAAACAACGAGGACGTCACATGAAATTGTTGCTTGCAACTCGTTCATTGATAATTGACCTACCTGTCTGTCCGTAGATGAATAAAGCCTAGTGCGTGTAGTCAAGGTAAATTCAAGTTCAACATTGATCTCTTTGGATTTGACCTAAAGAAGCCCAACCACTGCTAGATATCTTCACGAGAAAACAAAAGGTTTCTTTGCTATGGAATTTCCGCTTACGGTTTAGCTTCTTTGCTATGCGTGCCTTCGCTGCGTTACGTCTAGCCAATAACAATAGATCCTCATCTAATTTCTCAAAAAACAACTTTTTCTCTAGCTCGAAGCTGCCTGCGCTTCAACACCTTCCATCCATCACACAAACGGCCGGCAAAACACGCTCCCAAACCTCTTCAGCCCCTTCGAAAAGGACGAGGCAGCTTGCGCAGTGTAGCAGTATGTCAGCTTTCTATCCTTACGGAGTACCACAACGTTGCCTCCTATTGCAGCCCACTTGTCCTTCTCCGGTGTGTGGGGAAGGTAGCCAACAACCACCGAGTGGTAGATGAGGTTGTTCACGTAGACTACGTCCCCTGGACGCTGCACCACCACTATGCTCTTCGGGTCCGCCAGCATTCTGTTGAACGAGTTCGCTGAGTTCCTTACACGAATCGACTGGGCATCCTCCATCGACTGAAAACAATACTCAGATCTTGGGCGCTTCAGCATTGGGCGGCCGTGATCAACATGCATAGGCGTCTCCCGGCTGCATTCCTGAAGCCATATTTCATGTGGAAACACGTACACTTCCTCATGGTTCAGCTCCAACTTCGAGCGATATCCTAGTAGATTCAGAATGCACTGGTCTGCAAACCCAACGGCTCCCTCATCGATGGCTGCTTGAACTTTCTCTTCAATGAACTGGACGACGCTAACATCACTGTGGAGCTTCAGATCAGAGCGTACGCGACCGACCGCTTCAGGCAGGGTGGACTCTTTTCGGAAGCCGACGATGATGTTACTGATCCGCGGAAGACCAGCAGTGACGCTTCACTTCGCACAGAAAAGTCGAGCGTGAAAGGCTTGGTGGTGTAAAGATCCTTTCCTTTATGCAACGTCTGCGTAACCGGATGAAGTTTGTACTGTTTACCGCAGTAGTCTCCACTGAGCACGAGTAGCTCCTAGGAACCTTGTAGTTTGGTGATGTCCATCCTTCAATTACCCGACGTCGAGCTGCTTGCGGCGGTACTGCGCGCCCTCTTGTGTCCGGCGGGAAGCTGGCGCCGGGTCTCTCTTCGCGGGGTGAGCTGCTTGGGGCCTTGACGGGGGTCCCTTGCGTGAGTTGTGGCGAGGCGCGTTGCCCAAAAAGAGCGTCAGATGTAGAACCTTGGTTACAGATCCGCTTCAGACCCGTACAGCTCAGACTCTGAGCAGATGGGTCTGGGCGAGGCGTGTGCACGCGCTCCTTGCAAATCCCTTGGCTTGGTTCTTTACTGAGGCTACGCTTTGGGTCCAGACGTACGTCGGCCACACCAGCAGCCTCCGGTTTCAGGTATCTCCAGGTGCCTCCAAACGATGATCGCTCCCCGCTTGACAGGTCTCAGTCCGGATGTGTCCTTGCCCAAATGCCCCGGGATTTTCTTGATATAAACACGACACTTCATTCTCTCAAATCACTTCTTTCCAGACCTTGGTTACAGGTCTTAACAGCCTCCTCTTTCTCTCTTTTCGAGTCCGGCTAAGACTCGCAACAACCCCCCCTTGTCTGGAACGACCTGGGTTTGGTCCGAGAACCGCCTGATTGTTTGATCAGAGCCTGGGTGAGGCTGATAATAGCTTCTCCTTTCTTCTCTCGGGTCACAAGCTTTGACCTGGTCTTTGAGTTAGTTGACTCAGTTTGAGCCGGGTCCAAATACAAAGCACTCACACATACTCTGGGACCACCCTCGCACCAGCCCTTCTGGGCGAACCAGCAACCAAACAATGAGCAAAGGCACAAACACTCCTCGCACACCGCACAGCCACTCTGCCTACTCACTCAAAGACGGACCAGCTTCCCCC
>LGTU01000393.1:0-31093 GCA_001314425.1 Phytophthora pluvialis | reverse complement strand
TACTAGAGTGATCTAAGCATCTGCGGAGACTTAGGGGTTCGGAGAACCGCCAGCTGAGACTCGGAGAGTCATACGTCTTCCTCTGACGCACTACGCTACGCAGCCCCGCTGCAGCCGTACACTGGAGCCACGACGCGCTGCTTCTTGCGCGCTCTCAATGCGCGATCAGCAAAGCCAGCAGGGTCATTCTCGTCCTCCCCCACCGAGTCGTCCCTGGCGCGACCTGCGACTGGCACAGCAAATGGCTGAAGCAACTCATGCTGCTCAGGTGAGAGCTCAGCCTCCTTCCCCAGTAAGACTTTCACACAGGCATCTTCAAACACCGGGCTCTTGACAATAGGCGCATCCGCCTGCAAGTACAATGCGACAGAAGAATGACGCTCAATCAAAGCGTCGAAAATGTCTCGCACGTCGAGCAGCGTGACATTTACGTCGCTTTGGAGCTTTTTCGACGCCGATTTGGAGTCGCGGAGGTCGTCCTGCAGGGCTCGCAGCTTGTTCTCCTCGTGGCGCGTGGGCATCATCTCAGCCAGCTCATCGTCTGACGAATCGACAAAGTCCTTGATGGCAAAAAGCGCTTTACCATCTTGTACGTAGAGTCCCAGCGCGTGTTTTGGCACAGGACGGGTCTCAAAGTTGTGTTTTTTCTACAAAAAAGCAAAAACCAGATTTGAAGAATGTTACAATAGGATCATAGGAGCCAATCAAAGCACAATAAAACTTACCGAAGTTTCGCCGAATGGTTGAGGTTGCGTAATTTGCGCATCAAATCCTGAATCTTGCCCAACAAGGAGTCGTGGTCGGCCATGAACTTCTGGACAGCGAGATTGAGGCGGTGCGATGCGCAGCCGACGAGAGGAATTCTTAGCAGATTCGCTAACTTGGTGTTGACGGCACAGTTGTCGCCAACGAGATAAATGACATCTGCGATGTCACGGTCGTAAAAAGGGAGAATACCTTCGAGGAACTTGACATGGCTAACCGACGAGTGGTCGGTGACGTCGTCGTCAATCAGAGGTGCAAAAGCAAGGAGCACCTTGTCAGCTCGCCCATCGTGCTCGAAAACGGCGAAAACGGCGAGGTAGTGCTCGGATTGAAATGTCCACCCGTCAAACATGATACCAAATTTGACAGGGATTGTCAAACCGATGTCAACCTCGACCTCCCGCACGACCAATCCGGCGTACTTGAGCAAAGCTTCCGTCGAAATGTCCTCAAGTTGGTGTACTTGGACACAATGGGGTCTTCACACCACCAAAAGGGAAGGTTGCAGGCAGTAGTCCAGCCCAGCCAACAGAACACCTTCTGAGACTTTCGGTCAATAAAGCTGACCAGCGTGGTAGTGTTGGTACCGCTGGCCATCATGGTCGCCACAAAGTCCGGGTGTCGCTTGATGACATGGTCAAACAGGTTGCTGTAGCCAGTTCTGGGGGCTTGCTTGCGAACGAGTAAGCACTGACAGCGGAAGTATGCAGTTGGCTCATCTTGAGCGTCTTGGACGACCTTGAAGAAGTAGTTGCAGACTTGGCGCGTGGTGAACGGGTTGTTTGTTGCCATCCTAATTGGAAAATGAGTCTTGGAGAGGTAAAGCGCCAACGTTTGGTTACTAGTTAGTTCAGGCCTTCACAGCCAATACAGTCATGGTCTCTAGAAATGCAGCAGCCACACAGAAATGCAAAAACGTAATTACCTAAAAAAAACGCTTTTTATACCGGTAAAAATACATTGTAAAAAATGAAAACGTAAATTATTACATTTTTTTCGATTTCCCGTAAAATAAATTATTACGTACTTATATTTCCGTATATTTGCAGTACAATCTTTTATACTGGGATAGGAGTGAAGCGTATAGCCCAGACCAACAAGGACTAATTCCATGGTCCGGCTACCGATATACCGAATCGATACCGGTGGTCAAACGGAGTCCCCAAAAGGTTTAATTGCGCGTGGCCAAAACTAGATTTCGTGCACGCGTGATATTCATGAGCTCGGCCTGGGATGGGCCGAGTCCATGAATCACGCAGGCACGAAGGTCTTCACGACCACTATCCTATCCCAGCCTTCGCGTAGCCCTAGTTCGGAGGGCCTGGTCGTCACTTCCAATCTGCGTCCTCGAGGCTCTGAATCCGTCTCAACGACTTTTTCGACAACAGTTTGGCGTCGATCTCCCCACGGCGTGGTGAAGCTACTACGTAGGCAGTAGCCTTCAACCGCAGTTTCCTCAGTCATCTCACCAGTTTTCACCGCCGCCTCCTTCTTCTTCTCCTGGGCCTCCTGCTGCCACTTGTAGAATCGGCTGATGCGGTCCGTCTCGCCGCCCTCCCAGTTTCGCCAGGCCGGCGCTAATGGCGACCGCGATGCCAATCACAATGTCCGGGAGCGGAGAGATCATCCCGACTCGCTCTCGCTTTTCAAAGTGCAACTGGCAGTTGAAGTTCTGATTTTGTATGTTTACTAGTTCTGCAGTATACTACACTTACATGCAGCATTTTAGTTTAGTTTTGCTGTTAGGTAATACTGTAGCACCCTTTTCCCAGCAACCATGGCTCGGGGCCAGGCCGGCGGCGCGCAGAGCTCTGCTCATGCTGACATGAAGATGTTCCTACGCAACCGCATGTGGCGCGATCACTGGTACGTGTTCCTGTCGGTGGCTGTGGTCGTGATGGCGCTGTTCGGCTCGGCGTTCCTGCAGTTCTCGACGTCGCAGTACCACGTGTACCGGCTCGAGGTGACAGACTCGGCGCTGATGGAGCGCGTGTTCCGCTCCGGGGAGCCCTGGGTGGTGCTGTGCTCGGGTCCAGACGACGTGCTTCCCGAGGTCTTCGACAAGGTATCGCCGCGGCTGGCGGGCAAGAGCTTCGTGGGCGTCCTGGACTGCAAGCAGAAACTGCCGGCGGGGTCGGGCAAGTCGGTGCTCCAGCGCTACAGCATCAAGAGCAGCATCTCGCCCACGGTCTTCACGGTGGCCAACGGAGAGAAACCCAAGCAAGTTTTCCTCGACCACTTGCAGTCGTCCAAGGCGTTGGCGAAGCACGTCAAGGCACGGACCAAGAAGACGATGCAGCAGGTGCAGAACTCGGCGCAGCTGGAGGCCCGCTGTCTGTCCAGATCTGGCTGTGCCCTCTTCTTGCGCGGCCAAAGGTTCCAGCCCTACGAGAAGCAGTGGATCGACAAGCTCATGCACAAGCAGCGCACGCTGAGTTTCGCTTGGATCGATTCGACGAGTTTGAAGCTGTCGCTCGAGAACATGCTGCCAGATGCTCCACGGGGGGAACACCGCATGGTGTTCTTCCGGCGGCAGCGCGACCCTGATACGCACAAAAAGGTGCTAGCGGCGAAGGCGTTCCGTGGGGATGTATTTGATGCTGTCTCTGTGGGGATGTTCTTTGACGACTCCGCTCAAGCGGACTCGCTCAAACCGCTGGGCAAGTCTCCCAAGGTCTTGCATCGGAAAAAGAAGAGTCAGGCTTCGCAGTCAAACAGGGAGCAGGAAGATCGCGAGCGCCAACCCAAGCGTAGGCGCCACAAGAAACACGACACAGAGGAGGAGAACGATGACGCCTATTACTTCCCGCAGCACGTGGAGCAGGACGACGACGATGACGGCTCGAACGTTCTCGATGAAGTCGAAGAGGAGGTAGACGTTCTGGACCTCGATGGCGACGGTGACGACGATTAGAACTGAGTGCGTGTGTGCAGCTCCCGTCAAGAGCTTAAGAAATCGTAAAGGGAAGAACTAATCCAGCGAAAACTCGGAGTTAGTACCGGCAACACACCGGCAACAAGGAGATATTATCCGTGACATCCATCGTTCCCTAACAGGAAATCACGCGACGCATTGCTTCTTACGGGTGTTGCCTTCCACTTGAGCAACTTTCCTCTTACCGCACGACTGCGGCGCGGGAGGAACTTGATCTGTGTTGGGCAGCTTCTGCACATCGGTAGCTCCTGCCAGTGCAACTGGCAGGGCCACCTTCTTGCAGGGCGGTTCAAGGCGCCGATTCTGGTGGGCAGAGCGATTTTGCCGCTTGCCCAGCACACGAGTCGACGGCATCTCCTTGACAGCTTGGAGACGTTGGCGACGCGAAGCTCCGAGGATCCCAGAGGATTCCGAGTTCGATCGCTCCAGTAGTGACTGGATGGCCGAGCTGTCCGCGGAGTACCGGCGCTTGCGGTCTTCTACGCCCTGTGTCACCTGCTGCAGAGACGACAGCCAGTCCGGCGACGTGTACTCCTTCAGGCTGACATAGCCGTCTCTCCTCTGCGGAGGCTTCCCGAGGAACTCGACGAACGCGGGGCAATTGCGAGCAGTGGGGTGGTTCTCGATCCACTGCAGCAAGGCCTCAAACTTGGTCCGACGCTCTTCCAGCACCGACTTGGGCGACGACACGCGCCAGAGCAAGCCAACCAGAGCTGGCGAGATGTACTCCTTCACTGGGAAAGGGGGCAGGCTGTTGGCGTCGCCCTCCGAGGCTTTGACCACGACGCGAATGTGCACGTACAGCTGCAGGAAGTCGTTGTAGCGCCTCAGAATGGAGTAGTGTTCGACGTCCGTCGAGTCCGGCAGCGACTCGGCTTCACTGGTCCTGTCGTCGTCACTCGAGCTATCGTCCTCGTCGATGAACGTCGACAGGAGCTCCTCTTCGTAGACGGACACGTCCACTCGGTAGTACCAGACGCCCGTGGCCGGAGCCCGCGAGGAACCGTCGATCGCGAGGCCGCGTCGAGGCCGTCGTGTGGCCTCGACCAACTGCTCCTGCGTCCGGCTGCTGCGGTTGGCTCTCGCTTTTGTCATGCACAGGAGCTTGGAAGTCGGTGAAGAAGAGAAGGGAACCTCCGGCTCTGCTCCACGCGGAGGAATTTCGAGAATGACATGGAATGGCATGTCACGGTGGTGGCTGTCAATTCGAATGGGGATGAGCCACCCAAACAATCCGTCCGGGGATATCGAGTTTGTGGGCTAAGGCGCCACGAGAAAAACAAAAGCTCGATCATGTGGCGCAGTGACGGAAGGAGAGTCGGGCTCCGCTGCCGCAGTGTTAGTGCTTCTGTACGTGCCGACGGTGTCTACCGGATCCCTATTCCGCAGCGTACCCACCCGGAAAGAAATCAAGCAGCGAGCACTTCAATGTGCCCAGCCAATCACAGCACCGTGCGACCGATCATGTCGTTCTATATATAGCGCGTGCACCTTGTACCTGCACGGCAGTTAATAGTGCCAACTTTCTCTTGCGGATAGCATGGTGGAGGCAAGCGAGTCCCAGCACGCCGTGACGGCGCTGCTCTCGCAATGGGCGGCATGCGGACGCCTCTCGTACAAGTTCTACGTGGTGGCCGTCGCCAGCGGCCGAGACGGCAAGCCGCGCATGATGGCCACCTTCAGCAAGCCCACGCCTCAGACGCCGTCTCCTGAGGCGGTGGCACGGCTCTGCTTCCACCTGAGCGCAGACCACCAGCGAGTGTGCGGCTTCACGGTGGAGCAGGACCCGCATTTCCACGATCTCGAGGCCGTCAAGTTCGACGAAGCGGTGCTGGACCGCGTGATTCGGCGCAAACTGCAGCTGCAGAAGGCACGACTCATTGATCTCAGCGACGGGTTTGCCTCCACGCGAGTGCCAGCGGTCATTCGCGCGCGCGAGGAAGAGCAGCGTGAGCACGAGCGAGAGGCCACGGAGGAGTATCTGCTCGAGCAAATGCAGCACAACGACTCCTACAACGACGGGAAGCTTCTGGTCGAGGTGTTCCGCGAGACGGTGGACGCGTTGGAGCTGAATCCACGCGTGGCCCCGCGCGAAGTTCTGTTAGCGCTTGTCGCCTCAGACCGAGACGACATGATCGCGTACAGCGACTTTGTATCCGTCGCTGCAGACATGATTGACACCATGAGCGGCGCTGGTGCTGCGGACGTCGATGGAACGACAACCCTGCGTGTGGACGAAGAGGATGAGGCTCTAGACGCATTTGAAGTCGTGTCGGCTCGCCAAACCCACTACACGGTGGAAAAGCTGACTGCACTCGTGGAGGCGCACGCAGAGCGTGTTGCAGAGGCAGCCAACGCCATGGCTGCCCGTCGGGCTGCAGCCGAGATGGAAGCGCAACAGGAGGCAACGGTTGCCATCCCGGAGGAGACCAAAGAGGGGGAAAACGAGGAAGAGGAAGAAGAGGAAGAACACGAATCGACTGCCGGCGAAGTTCCCGGCGACACAACTGAAGATGGTGTTAGTGTACGGGCAAGCTCTCGCGGACACTCCTCTGCTGGTCATCGTGGGTCGTCCGCTAAACAGCATCCTCGCATGACCCGGTATCAATTGCGATCTCTCCTTGAAACACCCCAACTACTGCTGAGCGAGGCGGAGATCAATCTCACGCTAGCTCTCGCCGAGACGAAGACGAACGCCAACGGTGTGGAGGAGGTCCTCTGCGAGAAGCTCCCGCCGCTGCTGTGCCGCGTACGTCGCATGATCTTCCGCTTCCAGCGCAAGGGCTTCGTCGACCGATCCGAGAAGTACTTGCTGCGCCAGTTCCAGGCTTTCGAGAAGCGCAGCCTACAGGGGGAATCAAAGCACTTGAAGCAACGCTTAATGCAGAAGGAGGTGAAAACGGCATTGAGGAGCATGCAAAAGCTGCTACTGTCACCGTATCAACTCATGCAGCTTACTGCACTGACCGAAGAGCGGCCTGGTGAAGCCGGCCACGTAGTGTGCTACCAGGACTTCATCTCGCGCATGGCACAGCAGCTGCAAGAGCTGATGAACGTGGATACCTTGGCTGATAAGTCTGCTGTACTTCACGAGATGGGTGTCTGGGACTTTTCTGTGGTGGGTCTTCCGAGCGAAGACGCCGTCCGCCAAGCAAGTTTTGACTGTTTTGCAAGCTTTGATCAGACGCAATTTGGCGCCATCCCAATTGGAGACTTCCACGCTGCTCTCAAGCAACTTGCCGAAACTCATGGCTTCCCTGTTGGCACAATGATGGAAATGAAGCAGCTGACTGCTCTGGCCGACCCGAACGGCAACGGTCGTGTGAATTACGCCCTTTTCCAGCATCTCATGTACCCTTTGATGCTATTTCTTCTCCAGGATCGCGAGTTAGCTGCTGCAAAGGAAGATTCACGGCTCCGATGCGTCGAGCAGGAGATGAAGAGTGCGTAGCGGCAGCAAACTTGTTTGAATGAGTCCCAACCACAACTACACTCCAGTACAAATACTTCAAATCAAATGCTTAGTAGGTCAATGTATTGCTGAGATTATTGAAACCACACGGCAACTCGATGCTGCTTTCTCGTTGCGTGTTTGCGTAGTACTAGACTAACTCTCCTATTTAGCCACGAGTGGGTAAGTTGAACGGCGTCGGGTAGTTCTTCGCAGGGGGCACTCGCGCATCGGCTCAAGCTCGTGGGGCGATTGTGGAGGTTTGTTGACGATGAGTGTGATCGTTTTAGGCGCGACGTGTTCGTTGAATACCGGTGCCTGCGGCTCTCCATATCCTTGGTCGTTTGTTGCAGAGACGACAGCCAGTCCGGCGACACGTACTCCTTCAGGCTGACGTAGCCGTCTCTGGTCTGCGGGGGCTTCCCGAGGAACTCGACGAACGTCGGGCAATTGCGAGCAGTGGGGTGGAGCTCAATCCACTGCAGCAAGGTCTCGAACTTGGAGCGTCGTTCTTCTAGCACAATCTCCGACGACGACGCGCGTCGCACCAGCCCCACCAACGTGGGTGAAATACTCTCCTTAGCTGGAAAGCGTGGCATGGCGGTGGCACTGCCCCCAGCGGCAATGAGAACGGCACGAATCTTCTCGTACAGCTGCAGAAAGTCGCTGTATCGTCTTGAGATAGAGTAGTGTTCAACATCGGTAGTCTGAAGTACGCCATCCTCGTCGCCACTGCTGCTGTCATCACTCTCGCCGTCGCTGAAGAATGTCGCCCGTAAACCCTCCTCGTACACCGACACGTCCACTCGGTAGTACCACACACTGGTAGTTCGCGCTTGGGAGACACCGTTGATGGCGAGTCCGCGTCGAGGCTGGATTGTGGTGGCCTTGGATAACTGCTGGCCGACGTGACTGCTACTCATAGCTTGCAAGCGAGCAAGTAACTTTTGTGGGTCGATTGAGTCGCACTGGGGATTTTTGATAATGATATCCGTGGCGCTCAGTTTTCGGTGACGAAGACACACAGTCACTATCTACGCTAGGTAGCAGTTTGACGCACCAGTACGGATGGGATCGGGCGTCATGTGACGCGTTGAGTGGCGTGGCGCGGAATGCACCTTCCCGCCGTAACAGTAGTTTCGAAAGCTCGCAAATCCTGGACATGCGGAGTGTCCCGCATTCGTATGCCACATGACCCCTCCCCCCGCCCCCTGTAGGATAGACTTATACTTGGGACAGATGAGTGCAACCAGGTGGCCAACAATCGCTAGCTTGTGCTGCCAAGTAAGAGCGGATGTTGCCATTTCAAACTTATCGGTGACCAAAGGAAGTTTACATGTATGATCATGTTGGGAACAGTAGATGTGAAGATATCATACATCTACCGCACTCTTCAGACTCAGGGCAGAACAAGTAGCGGTACGCTTTACCAAAAGCATGGACACAGCGAACAACAGGCTTCTAGTGAACATTTTCATGAAAAAATGTCAATTTTATTGTATACGCGAACTCTATTACCTACTGCACTACATGTACTTTCTTCTATTCGACTGTCCTAACTACTGCGGTTACTACTTCTACAAGTACTCAATTGGTCTTGCGCGGCGAGAAAATCGATCGAGCAGATTGTTTAGCAAGGAGCTCTTCACACGGAGTAACGATCCACAACATCGAACGACCCACGCATGGACGACACTTCCTCAAAGCGTTCCCGTTGAAAGCTAGCCAGGCCTCCCGACACCTCAGAGATCGATCGCTCTCGCCAAGATTGAACAGTCGAGTTGCCCGTGGAGAACCGCCGTCTTCGACTCTCCATGCCCTTTGTCGTCTGCTGCAAGGAGGACAGCCAGTCAGGCGGTGTATACTCTTTGAGGCTGACATAACCGTCGTGCGACTGTGGGGGCTTCCCGATAAACTCGACGAACGCCTGGCAATTCCTGGCGACAGGATTGTTTTCAATCCACTGCAGCAATGCCTCGAACTTGGCGCTTCGATCGTCGAGGACACCCTTTGACGAAGACGTATGTCGCAGCATACATTTCAGTGCCGGAGAAATTAACTC
Source organism: Phytophthora pluvialis (assembly GCA_001314425.1). NCBI lineage: Eukaryota > Oomycota > Peronosporomycetes > Peronosporales > Peronosporaceae > Phytophthora > Phytophthora pluvialis. The sequence continues at coordinate 21,880 of LGTU01000393.1, read as the reverse complement.
CTTCGCTGGGAATGCAGGCAGCGTATTTGTGCGGTCCTCCGTAGCTGTAAGCAGCTCGCGAATCTGCTCGTGCAGCTGCAGAAAATCGCTGTAGCGCCGAAGAATGGAGTAATGCTCGGCGTCGGTGGCCAGCAGCGAGGAACCGTTGGACCTGCCGTCTTCGCTGGAACTGTCATCGCTGGCATCATCGTCGATAAACGTTGACACCCGCACTTCTTCGTAAACGGACACGTTCACGCGATAGTACCACGCGCTCGTGACTGAAGTCTGCGAGATGTCGTCGATGGCGAGTTCGCGTCGAGATCCATGCGGGGCCTTCGCCAACTGATGCTGCGAGTAGTTGCTGCTTCTCATTGGTGAGTACGTTTGCGCGGGGGTAATCTCTAGTAGGTCGAGTGCGCCGCACAGAGTATTTTGAATAATGACAACACCTAATAAGGATGGAGTCACACGAACACTACCAATACTACAAAAACAATCAACTAAGCGAACCAAACAATCAAGTAGGGAGCGTCTGTTTTAGGGTGACACGATAGTGGATCGTGAATTGGAGTGGGGCGCACAAACGCCATGCGCGACGCAATTATTATATCTTCCCCAAGATATCGAAGTGTCATAACTAGATTTATCCTCGCGACTTGGAGTCGGGCGTTAGTTCGACTGCAGCTTTCCAGTGCAAATCGCGCACGTACCGAATGTCCCCATTGCTCCGTATAATGCTTTCACGTTGTTGGCTGTCAGGACGCTGAGAACGACGTTGCTGTGCTCGGCCAGGTGGCACCGGAAGCGTGTGTAGCCATTTTCACAAAATTATTTCGGTGGTCGTACATAACCGGGTGCACCTTCAACGTGATCAAGCTTGGAATAAGTGATCCCTTTGCTGGATGCGGCACAGGGACTCCATACGGGCCTTCCGGCTTCCTACTGCCTGAGTCTATAATAGCAGCATCGAATGGCAGATGCCGTGCTGTCCAACGCGAGCACTTACGAAGGCAGTCAAGGGACCAGCTCGAAAATACAGTATCCCACGAAGGCGCTAATCACGCGGAGACTGACGCAAGCAAACAACACTCGGGAGACCAGCTAATGAAGCTTTCTGCTCCAAGAAGCAGGCAAACAACATACGCTGTTGCTAGGCACGCGGCACTCTCTCTTGACGTGGCCCGTGCGATGGTATTCGCACTATGAACTGCACGTTGTGCTTGAACAACTTGGTGGCTATTCTGGCTGCTTTTGAGAATACCCCCGTTACTTACCAGTGACTCCAACTCCTGCTTGCCGTCAGTGTGCTTTGCACTATTATAAGCGCAGCAAGCTGCCACATCCCCCCCCCCCCCCCCCCCCCCCTACAGCGTTGGAGACATCAGCAGCGTCGGCAAGACGTAGAACGGGATCAAACTTGCGCTAGGTGTCGTCGACGCAATGGGCGATTGCATCGCTTAGCAACCTGCTGAGCGCTGTCGTTGTGGCGAATGCGTTCGCGGACAAGCACCACTGCAGTCGTTCACCTAGCCAACACCCCACCAAGGTAGCAGCAGGAAGCGTACAGCTTACATCCAGCCACCTGGCCACTCATGAAAATGCCACTCTTGCGTTCCAGCCGTCCAATTTTGAAGTTGGTGAGGGCGTCGGCAGCAGCAACAGCACTGCGTGCTCAACCTTGTCACGCACAGCGGCAATGCACAGCTGGCCAGCTTTCAAATCCGGGAAGTGTCAGCGCCTGCATCTGCATCTTATCCCGCGCGCCGCAGCGCACATCCGGCTGTGAGGGCGGAATCCCGGCGTCGCAGGGACCGCTGTGCGTGTCGGTCCGATCCCGCGCGGATTGCGCGGATTGCTTGCCGCCACGCACGAGGACACTAGCCTCAGGCTAGTGTCAGCAAAGCAGCCTTCCCTCGACAGTGTCGAGGGAAGTGGTGGGTGTCGAGTCGACACCCACCACTTGCGGCAAGTCTTGCCCGGTCTCTACGGCTTCAATCGGACAGAAACCCTGCGGCGCGCGCGCATACCCCACGCTTCGGTGGCCGCAGCTGCCCACGGAGCAGACACGTATCTATGCGGCCTCAAAATGGCTGGCGCGCAGTGCTTCCTCGAGCGGCAAGCGCGGAGGCGCGAAGGGCAAGTCGGTGCTCCATCAAGCAAGTGCCCGGCGGTGCCAAAGCACCAAGGGCGCACCATTGGCCTTCGTGAAGCAAAACAGAAGGTTGAAGCAGAAAAAGATACCATTTTATAATTTAACCTCGATTATTTGAGGTTTTATCATTTCTGAGTCGCGCAAGGCCGGACCAGGGACCCATTTTCAGCACTCATTCCGTTGGCGGTGGTGGCACTAGTGGCACTTTGATCCGCCTGAAACGCTGCAGGCTGCACGCCCGCCACTGCAGTGCATGAAGGTTGTCGTGCAGCGAAAAGGTGACACTCGGCAAGTGAGCAGCGCAGGATGCAGCAGTGAATCGACGCGTCAGCACTGCTGACTCAGCAGGACAGTTCTCTGACTACCGGGGTACTCTGGCCTTCGGTGCGGCCAAAGACCGTAAACTGCGTGCTCTGCCGCACCAGCAATCACCTCAGAGGCCCGGGATAAGCAAAATCGCGCCGCCAGCCGACCGCTTTCTGTCGCACGATCCCCTCTCTCTCTCAAATCGGCGGCCTGTATGGCGGTGGTCCTGATCAAGCGCCGCGATATCGGCCTACGGTGGATTGTCTCCGGTCGCTACCGTCCACCAGTGCCGCGCTGTAATCAGACGTACTCCGCCGCAGAGCACCGGCAACAAGTCGATGAGGCGGGCTGCATCCGCCGCCGTGGCTCGCTTCAACTTGGGCCATACAAATCCTCACATATTTTCCGGGACCCATTCCAGCGTATCCAAGCTTGCCCATTTTCGACTGATGGGTCTCAAATCTTTGCAGAGTCAGGTCGGATCGAATCAGATGCAACCACGATAGGAATGTATACCGAATAGAGAGAGCAAGTGTAAGGATCTTCGCTTGCTGGCCGTTGGTTCTCCGCGGATCCTTTGCAAGGGGGGAAGCTCGTGCCATTTCGGATTTTGCATCCTCATCGTGCTGTGTCGGCGAGAGCGAGGGATCTAGAGAGAAACCATGGCGGAAGCTTTTGAAGCCTACGCCTACATCGTGTCCTCGAGCGTCTTCGGCATCCTGTTCGCGGCCTACCTGTTCTGGGAAGTGTCCAAGGTCAAGGTGACCCGCCGCGGCGATGGCTACGCGCTGCTGGCGTCGGAGGTGCGCCACCAGACGGCCGACCGCCTGTTTGAGATCTACTGCGCCATCCAGGAGGGTGCCCGCGCCTTCTTGCTGGCCGAGTACACGCTGTGCTTCGCCTTCATCATCATCTTCGGCGCCGTGGTGCTCGTGCTCACGTCGTTCGTCAACAAGGACGGCCAGCAGTTTGACTGGCTCTTCGGCACGCTGAACGCCACGGCTTTCGCCGTCGGCGGCCTCACCTCGATGGCTGCTGGCTACATGGGCATGATGGTGGCCGTCTACTCGAACGCCCGAACCACGGTCTCGGCCATGAAGGAGGGTGCCCGCGGCTGGCGCGACTCCTTCAACACGGCCTTCCGTGCCGGTGCCGTCATGGGCTTCGGACTGAGCTCCATGGCCCTGCTGGTGCTGTTCATCCTGATCAAGGCCTTCGAGACCCAGTACCCGCTGTCGACCGACTACAAGAAGCTGTTTGAGGCCATCTCGGGCTACGGTCTGGGCGGTTCCTCGATCGCCATGTTCGGCCGTGTCGGTGGCGGCATCTACACCAAAGCTGCTGATGTCGGGGCTGACCTTGCCGGCAAGGTCGTGGAGAACATCCCCGAGGATGACCCGCGTAACCCAGCTACCATTGCTGACAACGTTGGCGACAACGTCGGTGACGTTGCCGGTATGGGTTCGGACCTTTTCGGCTCGCTCGCCGAGTCGACGTGCGCGTGCCTGGTGATCTCGACGCAGAGTCCCGAGATCATTGGCGCTGGCTGGCCCGCTGTTCTGTTCCCGCTGGTGATCACGGCTACGGGCATCTTCGTGTCCGCCATCGTGAGTTTCCTCGCCACCCACGTGTGGACTGTCAAGAAGGAGAAGGACGTCGAGACGGTGCTGAAGGTGCAGCTGTTCGGCTCCACTCTGCTCATGACTATTCTGATCGTCCCGGTTGCCCTGTGGCTGCTGCCGTCGACGTTCACGATCGGTACCACGTACCACGTCACCCCCATTCGTGCTTTCTACTGCGTTGCCGTCGGCCTTTGGGGTGGCTGCATCGTCGGCTTCGTGACGGAGTACTTCACCTCGCACAGCTACCACCCCGTGCGTGAGGTTGCCCAGGCTTGCGAGACTGGTGCCGCCACCAACATCATCTACGGTCTTGCCCTCGGTTACAAGTCGGCTATCATCCCGATCACGATCATTTCGCTCGCAGTGTACGTCGGCTTCTCGACGGCTGGCATGTATGGTGTTGCCCTTGCCGCTCTTGGCTTCCTGGGCACGCTCGCCACTTGCCTGGCCATTGACGTGTACGGCCCCATCTGTGACAACGCTGGTGGCATTGCCGAAATGGCAGAGCTGCCTGCTGAGGTTCGTGACAAGACCGATGCTCTTGACGCTGCCGGCAACACGACGGCTGCCATTGGCAAGGGTTTCGCCATCGGCTCGGCTGCTCTTGTGTCGCTGGCCCTGTTCGGTGGATTCGTGACCCGTATTGAGGAGAAGTCCATTAACATCCTGTCACCTATCACGTTCGCCGGTCTGTTCATGGGTGCCATGCTGCCGTACTGGTTCACTGCCCTGACGATGAAGTCGGTCGGTGTTGCTGCTATGGAGATGGTGAAGGAGGTCAAGCACCAGTTCGCCACGATCCCCGGTCTTCTCGAGGGTCTGCCCGGCCACGGTCCCCCGGACCACGCCCGTTGCATCAAGATCTCGACGGATGCCTCTCTGCGTGAGATGATCCCGCCTGGACTTCTTGTGATGCTGTCCCCTATTATTGCCGGTACATTCTTCGGTGTGCACGCCGTGTCTGGTCTGCTTGTCGGCAGCCTGACTTCAGGTGTGCAGCTCGCTATTTCGCAGTCGAACACTGGCGGCGCCTGGGATAACGCGAAGAAGTTCGTGGAGAAGGGGTGCGTCTCGATTGAGGACAAGGAGGGCAAGCTTATTGTGCAGGGTAAGGGCAGCGCCATCCACAAGGCCGCCGTGATCGGCGACACCGTAGGTGACCCGCTGAAGGATACCTCCGGCCCAGCCCTTAACATTCTGATGAAGCTGATGGCTATCATCTCGCTGGTGTTCGGCGACTTCTTCAAGAGCATTAACAACGGCCGTGGCCTGCTCAACGTGCCCGACGATGTCGTGTCGGAGGCTGCCGCCGCCCCCGCTCTGGAGGCCACGGCTGCTCCCCAGATGTAAGCTCGATTCCTCTTGTGTGCAGCCGACTGCAAACGCCTGGGTGTTTTCGGTTTGGTGTTCGGGGAAAGCGCTGCCTGCGCTGTAGAGTGACCGAGAGAAGAGGAGAAGGAGTGCAGGACTACCTGTTCTGTCGTCTTGTCATTTTTTCGTAGTGAACGTGCGTAGGTATAGCTGCTAGTTGCAGTCGATGTGCTTTGCGTTTAGATTGCAATAGAGCTTCCTGATGCACTATACTTCTGGGGTTGTATTGTTTGGGGTCGTTGTGGCTTTACTACTGTAGTACTACTTTCACCACCAGGTGCAGCGCGCGTCGGACCAGAGCCTCATCGAAGGTCCGCCATTTATTTTCTACTAGTATTAGTGGGAGGTCAGAGTGGCTTGCGTCGCCCACCGCGAGCTATCTTAAAAAACAACACCAAGCTTTGCAGCAGCAGTATCTGCTAATAGCAGACTGCTATTGTGCTACAGCCTATAGCCTACAGGCAGGGATTGATAGTACTTCCACTTTGGCGGAGCACACATACGCATATTACTCTCAGGTGGAGTTTGAAGACTGCGACTATAGTCGTGACTACGGTGAAGCGAATTCAAAATAGTAGAGATATTAGCAGTGCTATATCCACGACTGACTACTATTTACTCATGAATTATGTGACATAATTTATGTCACGGTTCTGCCGTAAGCAGTAATTGCTTCCCGGCTCTGGTGTCACCTGTTCTAGTTCGCAGAGAGTTCATCACAACCGACCCCGTTGAGAAAACTCGCTCTTGATAAGCGGATGACGATATTGTTCCTAGCCACACCCTTACCAGCTTTGCAACCGAGGGAAACGGTGCTCGCCAACTTCCCGAAACCACTGCTGGGGGGGGGGCTACACCATATCTAAACATATATGAATGGGTAGGTCGTTGCGTACCGTTTTGAGAGTTTCCATCGTAAAACTGGTTGCTGCAGATATGATGTACAGGATGGCTGCAAAAAAATAGGGGGAGTTTTCACTCGATTTGAGAGCGAGCATCCTTGAGCTGTACACGGTATCGTAGCGAGAGAGGGCCTTGACAAGCCCTTGGTACGCAGAGGGGTAAGGCGATTGCTTGGTAGCGACCTTGGCTGGCCCACTACTTCTGCACTCGGCAAAATGAGAACTGTTAGTTTTGTTGGTTAGCTTAGCCGTTGGCGACGAAGGTTTGGCCTTCAATCTGAGAAAGGAAGAAAAAACGTGAGTCTATTCGCAAGCGCTCATAGGCGACTGGCAGTTGAATCTTGGCACTAGTCATGTCAGTCCAGTGAAATTGAATGGTATACGCGAAGCAAACTGAACAATGGAATACCAGCTCGTTATATAGCCTTGCTTTGCCGAATTGAACTGCGCAGCATTAGCAATCGGTAGGGGTTGGCCGCGGCTCTTGGGGGCGCACTGCATGACTCCACGACAATCTGATGCCGTCGCTGTCAAGCTCGAGTCCGCGTGCACTCTAAGTAGTACTTTCACGAGGTAAGTAGTACTACTATAGCACGATGAGGAGAAGCAAATCAAGGATATGACTATTATGTCTACTACGGTCAATTTCCCCTCCGGTGAAAATATTAATATCATCAGGACTATCGACTACTTCTCGATTAGTACTACTCATCCCTGACTACAGCACATACTGTACCAGTAGTATAACTTAACAGGCGTGCCTCGTTCAAGAAACCTAAACGTGGACTTTGAATCCGGACAATCCGGTGAGGATTAAAAAGCCGGCAAGAGTGTATCCGCCACCAGCAATTGCGCAGGATGCGGTAGCAGTGCTGGTGGAACTCAAGCTGGAGTCCTTCTTGGACACACTGCCACAGTCTGGAGCTGACACGGACGCAGCCTCTATCTGCTGGGAAGAACTCAAAACGGAGGTACGCACGGGAACGCTCAGGGTGATCAAGCAACGCCGCCGTACCTGTCGTGCATCGTACAAGCAGAAACTTCGTCGTCTGCGAAAGAAAGGAGGATAGGCTGAAGGAAGCAGCGGCAGGTATGGTAGCGTCAGTGGCCACCATCACCGATCTATTGGAGGGGATGACGCTCTCGGACGGGAGAGGGGCTACGCCACTACAGCGGGTACGTCTCGCCATCACAGACTGCATTCGCGGGAGGGCAGCGCTGCGACAGCAACAACTCTTCCGAGCGGGAGGCCATCGGACGGGGAAGACCACGCGTCAATTTTACCGGCGTGTTAGCACAAAATTCGCCGACAATGCCATTCACAGACTGGATGGAGCTAGTGGTACAGCGCTTAGAGGGGTGCACGACAAGGCGGACACGCTTGCAGACGCCTGGGCTCCAATCTTCCAACAAGCAAGCACTACCTTAGAGGACCGTGAAGCGGTGTTACAATGGCTCGGACCTCCCGGCCAGTATAGCGTGATTATGGAAGACCTTTCTACCCCTTTCACCGAAACGGAGGTGGCGGCGGCGATGGGGGAGTTGAAGCGGGGGAAGGCATGCGGGCCTGATCGATTGGGGACTGACTGGTATAAGGATTTCTCTGGGCTGTTGATCCCTATTCTCACCCGGCTGTTTAATTGCTGGTATCCTGCTGGCAGTTTCCCTCCAACCATTTTAGAGGCGGACATTTTCTGCTTGAAAAGGGGTGGGGAGTCTACGAATCCTCTCAATTTCAGACCGCTGGCTTTGCTGAACTCCGATTACAAAATACCCACGCGTATATTGGCCACCCGAACCTGCACCAAGCTTCAACGGATCATTCACACCAATCAAAACGGCTTCGTTCCGCTGCGCACGATTCATGAGACGCTAGACCTATACAATGCGGCGCAAGCGACAGCTAATACGGAGGAGGAATACGCAGCAGCGTTGGCGCTCCTGCTGGACTTTTGCAAAGCCTATGACTCGGTTGGCAGATAATTCCTCTATGCAGTGTTGTTATGGATGGGCTTCCCGAGGGTGTATGTCGATGCGATGCGAGGCCTGCATAAAGGTACCAAGGTCCGGTTCCTAGCGAATGGTTACAAATCTCGCTGGGTACAGGTCACGTGTGGCATCCGTCAAGGCTGCCCTTTAGCACCGATATTATTCATCCTGGTGCTGGACGCATTGTACCGTCGGATGGATTATGCGGCCGAAGTGCAGGGCATTATACTACGGAGCAAGGTAGATGTGATGAGGCTCAAAGTTGCTGGCTATGCGGACGACACGGCGTGTTACGCTCGCTCAATCGGCGAAGTGAAGCACATCATGGCGATCACCAGGCTTTTCGCGCTGGCATCTGGCTTGAAACTCAATGAAGGCAAGACTCTAGTCATAGCTCTCAATCCCACCTGGACTCATAGGCTGGACCGACTTCCAGCCCCGCTGAGACTGCATGGCACGGGGATGCTTGTGAGGTATCCGGGTATTCAAGTGGGGAGTATTCCTGACACAGGCTACACGTGGCAGCTGACGCGGAAACAGCTTTTGGTGCAGCTAGCGCTGGCGGCAGAGAAGACCACAACAGCAGATCAGCGGAGCATGGTAGCGATGGCGGTCATTATACCAAAGCTACTCTACATTGGGCGCCATCAATGACCGGCAAGGGAGGTTGTGGCGAGTTTCCAGAAGATGATAGCCAATTTTGTCTGGCATGCGAGATTTACGGCAGATCGCGTGAGTGGGAAGGCGTGGCTCAATGCACACGTAGCTAAACTACCTAGGAACGAAGGCGGGCTTGCAGTCCCGATTTGAAGAACGAGTTGTTAGCGATGGCGGCAGCGACGGTCAACAAGTGGGCCATCCACTCATCGCCTGCTGCACTGGTAGTCGGGGACATACTGGCGACGGCACGGTCAACACAGGGGGTTGCCACAGTGTACATATCGCCGATCCTGAACATGGAGCGGAACTCGCGCAATTGTTACAGAGAGTCGGTCTGGACCACCGGCATGCAGGTCTGCAACAAATACGGGGGTGCGTGCATGCTCCCAGCCAAGGCGGCCATGGTCACAGCACTCTACGGCCTCACTTATTTCAGCGGTCCAGTGGGGACACACTGGACAGGGCGCAGGTTACTGATGGAAACGAGACCACTCAAGGGCGCGGTCAGTACAGCATATGTGAAGACTGAAGCTGCTGAGATGGGAGAATTTTGCGGTGCTTGGTTACCGTACGTACGGTTAGCGACGCTGCGGCTTTTTTCGGAAACGGGGGACATCGTGAATCCCAATACCCGTTTTCGACTTATATGCATGACGGATTTGCAGTTGAAGGATATCGTGCATTGGACATGGACACGCGCGGGTAACTTACTCGTGACGGCGCTAAGCGCATTGTTTACTCCCGGGGTTCGTCGGCAAGTTGGCAGCCTAATGCTGCTCCTGGTGCTCAACTTTCCACAACGTTTGACTCCCGCCGGGCACAGCGGAACAATTCACTACACGACGACTACGGCAGGACATATACCAATCAAGAGGAGGCTAACTCCAGAGCGGAGAATAACAACACCGCATCATCGACCCAACGAGGACAGGAATGGCCACACGGTGGAGACACACCAAGACCTCGTATCTCATATCCAACAGGAACTACAGGAGACAGCTCAGGTTACGGACGTTCACCCACATCCACGCCTGTCACGCATGATCTGCTTGTGGATAGGCAAACGCCGTTGGTCCACCAACAGGAAGGACTACAAGAGGCTGATAGCATCTGCGGCGACACACCGAGGGATACTACAGCGACGCAAGGGCACCGCCAAGTGGGCGGCGCTTAGTGCTCCAGCGGCGAGTGGACTGGATAGCATTAGTTGGAGCTCCATTCGACGGATCGTAGGTCTTAACCCCTGGGGCGAACAACTGCTGCTGCGGGTTAAGCATCATGCGATCTCGATCTACAACCCTGTCACGGCAGGGCTTGGATGCCCCCACGCAGAGTGCATTCGGGAGGGGCGGGTCGATCTGCACCATGTATTCTGGGCCTGTCCGGCTGCGATTGCCTTACGAGAAATCCTATTGGTACGGTAGAAATCGGCGGGACTGAGGCTGGACAGCTATGAGAAAGCCATTTTTTCACTTCACCTACCGGAGACACCCACAGGGATGATCGAGGCAACGGGACGCACTCTGAAGGAATGGCCGGATGACGAAATCGAAGAACGGGGGGGGGGGGGGGGGGCAGTCGAACGCCTTACGTCGACCTGTTGGAGCCTGGGGGCGGCGCTATACTTGTTGGCGGTATGGAGATGGCGGGTGGCACATTTCGATGCCCAGAATGATGTGTCGGCGGCACATCACACGACAGGATTAGCGAGACGCCTACGAGCAGGCTACAACGACATGGTGAAAGACATGCCTTTAGCAGTGGCGCCGCAGCGGAGACTTAGGCTGGCGAGGATCATGTGCTCTGCGCTGGGCGCACCGTGGACGGGATCAGGTGCATACACCCTGAGAACACGGACACGGACACTATTGTTCGTTGTGGGAGGCACTCGAAGCACACCGGTCTCCAGCGGCAGTGGCGTCGTGATAGTAAACGTCAATACGGCAACGGACAGGCAAACAATCTACTACATGAGCAGCATGAGCTACCAAGGGGCTCAACCGGTCACACAGGTGGCGGCAAATTTGGGATTGCTGCGTGGACTGAGGAAGTGTGCAGAGTATGGATGGGCGCCCATCAACGTGATCGGCGATAACGACCTCCTACTCAGGCAACATGCAACGCGAACACCACCGAGGGGGCGCCACCTAACAGCGGCATATTGGAAGGCGAGGCGGGCGGCGGATGCTCTGGCAGGCACGACCTGGACTACACAACCACGGGAGTGGAATAAGACAGCGCATGAACTCACTCGATTGGCAAGAACGACAGCGGTAGACGTGGAGTAGAACGCGATGGAGCTACCGGAGGCTGGACGGAAATGGACGGAGATCACAAGTCTCGTCAAGATGGATGTGGAGCAGTGGCTGGGCACAGTTGAGGAAGACGATCTCTCGGGAATCGCTATCGACACAGTGTAACTATGAGGTATGCGGACGACACCTCGTACTGTGTACGAAGTTGTCCGCGAATGCCGAATGATGCACTAATGGCGTCGGCCGGGTATGGGCGTTAGTGGCGTTAGCACAGCTAAATGACATTAATTAATGTACCTCACTTCAAAACCAAACGTGGACTTTCCGTGCAACTAATAAAATGAAGTCCCTGAAAAGGCCTCAGATGACATAAAAGATATATCAATCGACAGATGATACGTTTACAAGCATAATGGTGATCTCTTGCAGAGGCTGTACGTGTCAGCGACTTGTTCGGTTCCACAAGATAAATGGTACAATAAACGCTTGACTGCTGCCATTGATCCGACGTTGATTGTGGGTGAATGGTGATCGCTATCCGCCTCAAACTTGTTAATTACCTATTCAGGACACTAACAAACCCGATTACCAATTATTAATTCCATTGACGCCATATTGATCAAGTGCACGAAAAAAATGTTCTTTCATGGAGGCGACTCCTGTTAATAAAGGTGCGAATAATATAATATAATATAATATTATTCGCACGTTTGGTTCTGTGACCGCTGCCCGCCCCCCTTCTATATGAAAAGCCACAAGCTATAATAGCAAGTATTTGTCTTAAAGACAAATAATTTTCTTTAAAAAAATCGGGATTCTTCCAGACGCCGGACAAAATATTTTAATGTTTTGTCGTAAATACAACTATTAAAATAATTGTATTGCCTCATTGGCATCTTCAGCACTCTTTCCAGCATTATCGCTCCTGATCCATGGCGCTTTTGTTGCCAAAGCTCGCATACGGTAATTGCAACCACGCATGCAGTGGTGCAAAGTCACGATGCGAGCACAACACGCTGCTACTTATTATAGGATGAGGGAGTCGTCGCTTGCTGCAAGAAACCAGTCCCTATCAGGAACCCCTTCCCAATCTCTTTATTCTACTTCGAAGTATGCTGGTTTAGTGCGATACATGTATGCAGTAGTCGCCCCGAACCCGTACACACGTTATGATAGGAATTCAAACATTGTGACAGTACATGCAAGTCGACTGGTGAAAACATTGCTGCAAATCAAATGGTGCAAGCCGTGGCTCTCGGCGGCGCCGTACATGTACCTTGCAGTTTAGAAACTGGAGACCAGCGTAGTCACCTTCGTTTGCCGCATCACGTAGCGGAAGTGACGTCTTCTGATGAGTTTCGCCCCTCAACCAGGCTTTAGGCCACATTCGCTTCTTTCGCCACTCCGAAGAACGGAGGGAATGCGGCGAATTGGTATATCATGCTAGCGCGGCTTGGTTCAAGCTGGTGTTGATCGTTCAGAGTGAGCCCTTCACGACCCACGTAACGCAGCTTGTGAGCACTCCCTGCGCGTATGCCATACGTAATACGCCGTGCCCTGCCTGCCGCATCCACAATCGCCAAGCGATTTGCGAGTACGGTTACGTGTCTCGGGAGAAAAGCGGAAATAGAGCTCGGGTCGAGGCGATCTCCGAACTTCAGTTTTCGCGGTAGTTAGCGCCTCGCGGACTCGCGGCAGTGAACGCAAACCGTTGAATTGATAACGGAGACCGGCGTCACGTGGGATCGTTGGCGTAGAATGCCATGGACATTTTAGATTCGGCAATAGTAAACTGCTGTGGCCGAGGATGCCTTGCAAGTATTTGACTCGGCCAAACCGAGCGGGGCGGGGTCAGCAAGCGCGACAAGCCGAGGGCAGTGTACACGAATCGACAAGCGTCGTCGGGCTCGGAAATCACTGCTCCTTCGGCTGGTTCTATTCGCGCGGCTGAATGCCTTGACCGCACTCGGCGGTGGTTGAAGTGCATCGGAGCAATGTGGGACCTTCGACGCCACTTTATACTTGATTTTGGTAAGTGGGGAGATCATCAGCGGCCGGCAGTGTAGGGGTGGGGTTGAAGCGGTGCACCCAAAATGGGTGAAATCGCCGCCACCCAAGGGTAAACAAAGTGGTCGACGGCTCTACTGAAAGAAAGTATATGACGCAGCAGGCGCTTGTCGTACCTAAGTCATCGGCGTGGTGAATCACCACTGGTGATGTGCCAGACCCAGCTGATTGCCGCGGGTGAAATGCGCTCGACCCAGCGCTAAAATTCCATATTTCGAAGCAAGACTCCGCTTGTTTTTTCGGCCGAATTGCTCTTCTTAGCGTACGTCGGCGCCAGTCGCAGTCGACCCACTTTGCAATTCACCCCAAGTAGCACAAGCAACGCAACGGAGCGCAGACAAGATGGCCCCGAACGAGACGGTCGCGAAGACGTTCCCCAACCACAAGGGGCACCCGGAGCACGAGATCGAGCTCAAGAGCTCGTGGATGCTCATCTCCAAGACGCACCTGTACCTGGGCGCCGTGCTCGTGTTCCTCGTCGGCATGCTCTCGGGCGGCGGCTACTTCTACCGCACGACGCTCAACTTCGCCGAGAGCCTCGGCGCCACTGGCGTGGCGCAGCCGTCCAACGGCCACCCAACCGTGCTCGTTACCGGCGGGCTCGGCTTCATTGGCAGCCACGTGGTGGAGGACCTGATCACCAACGATTTTAACGTGAGTTTTGACCCGCTGCTCGTTGTTGCAGTCCGTCTATCTCGGAGGCTTTGTGCGGTATGCTCTGACAACCTGTGTGCGCCTTTGTGTCGGTCTCTCAGGTGGTTGTTTACGACGACATGAGCAACGGCAAGAACTTCAACAAGGACGTCTCGGCCGTGCTGGTCAAGGACATCACCGTCGTGAACGACTTCTCGTACATTGTCCACAAGGTGCGTGCATTCGTCTCCATGTTCCTCCCTGTTTTTATCACTTCACGTGTTTCGGAGCCTTCACCTGACCCGTCCATTTTTCGTGTTGGTTGTCATCCTGCAGATCGACTGCGTCGTGCACCTGGCCGCCGCCATTTCCGTCGAGGAGAGCACGCGTCTGCCGGAGAAGTACCAGCGCATCAACGTTGAGGGCTCCCGCAAGGTGCTCGACTGGGCCGTAAAGAACGGCGTCAAGCGCGTCGTCGCTGCTTCTTCGGGCGCTACCTACGGCATCCCCAAGGTGGAGGACCTCCCGCTGCGCGAGGAGTCTGCGACTGGCGGAATCTGCGCGTACGCCACGACCAAGTTCGATATGGAGCACCTCATGGCTCAGTTCCACGAGCAGTTCGGCCTCAAGTCGACGGCTCTGCGTTTCTTCAACGTGTACGGCCCGCGTCAGGACCCCCACTCGTCGTACAGCGGCGTCGTCTCGTGGTTCATGGAGCAGGCCAAGATCAACGGTACGTTGAAGGTGACCGGCGATGGTGACCAGTACCGCGACTTCGTGTACGTGAAGGACGTTGCCCGTGCCATCCGTACGGCGATGCTTCTGAAGGACGACGACTTTGACGTGTTCAACGTGTGCACCGGTGTCAAAACCTCGATCAACGACGTTGCTGTCGCTGTGAAGGCAAAGTTCGGCTCATCCGCTGACATCTCGCACATTGCGTATCGCCAGGGCGATGTGAAGGAGTCTGTGTGCTCGCCTGTGAAGGCCGCCACCAAGCTGGGCTTCACGGCTTCGTACGACTTCCCCACGGGCATCGGCGAAACCCGTGATTGGTTCATGACTCTGTAAGAGCCATGGGCTGTATACATCACGACGTTGCTAGCTAGTGAGCGCGCAAGTGCGCGAGTTGCTGGTTGTACTGTACGTAGAGAGGGCCAACGCCTGCAAAGTAGGGCAGGCGGGCTCTCCTGCTTCTTGCGATGAGAGGTGCTGGGAGAGCAACAGCACGTTTGTGGCAGGCAAGCAGTCTTTGTTGATAAGACAAGAGCATGGAGAAAATAAACAAATAAACATAAAAAACTGAAACCGCACTGCTGCGTTCAATAAACTGAAACACCATCTGTGCGTTCTCCAGTTGTGGTCTTGAAAAGCACACGGGGAAATTTACCCGCTGGACCGATACAGCGACGTAGGGTGGGTGGGTGGGGGGGGGGCTCGTCATCAACTCCTGGACTAGCGTTGTAAGGCATTGCGAACAGAGCAACCTGGATTGAGTCAAGAGGAAAGCAGGCCCAACGTCTCCACCAAAATGACGACCATGACGACCTTCCTGAAGTTTGTCGGGACACGTTCCGCTGCCGTCGCGCCCATGGTGGCTGCCACCAATTTATATTGAAGATCAAATAGCCCTCACACAGCAGCTAAGTCCCGGCCGCGCAAGGAGGACGGCACCACGGCAGAGCGCAGTCCGGGACCCATTGCGATCTTTGGGGTGCCCACGCCTCTTCAGTTAGCTAGCGTCACCGCCCGTCGCGTTACACACGTCACAAATCTTGCCACCGGCCAGCTTGGGTGCGACCGATCCAGCAACTGAGACGCCAGTGCGACTTCTTCCGAGAGCCCCGAGCTAGATCCACAGCACGATGCTGCCCACGCGCCACGGCCGCAACGGGCGCCCCGAGACGAGCTGGCTACTGCTGCCCAAGTTCTATGTGTACATGGGCGCGCTGGCCATCTTCGCTGTGGGCGCGCTCTTCGGCGGGGGCTACTACCAGACGAGCAGCGGACGCAGCGCCATGACGCCGGTGTTCCGCCGCTTCGCGTCCCCCAAATCCACAGTGCTGGTCACGGGCGGCCTGGGCTTCATCGGTAGCCACGTAGTGGAGGACCTGCTGGCCAACAACTTCGAGGTCGGCCGTCAAACTGTGGACTGGATCCTGGGCCCGAAGACTGACCCTACAAGTTTGATCGCTTGTTGCTGCAGGTGGTAGTGTACGACGACATGAGCAACGGTAAGAACTTCAACCGCGGCGCGGCCGCAGTGCTGGTCAAGGACATCACGGTGGTGGACGACTTCTCCTTCATCATCCACAAGGTTGGCATTATCCTCCACGTCGCTGCCCCGTCGGCGTTTAACATGGATCTCTGACGTGTTGCTGATTGCGCAGATTGACTACGTCGTCCACCTGGCCGCCGCGATCTCGGTGGAAGAGAGCACTCGCCTCCCCGAGAAGTACGAGCGCATTAACGTCGAAGGGTCGCGCAAAGTGCTCGACTGGGCCGTCAAGAATGGCATCAAGCGTGTCGTCGCGGCTTCGTCCGCTGCCACGTACGGTATTCCGCTGCCTGAGAACTTGCCCCTCAGCGAAGAGACCGCCACTGGTGGCATCTGTGCGTACGCCACCACCAAGTTCCAGATGGAGAAATTGATGAAGCAGTTCAACGAGGACTACGGTCTCCCGTCAACGGCTCTGCGTTTCTTCAACGTGTACGGCCCGCGTCAGGACCCCCACTCGTCGTACAGCGGCGTCGTCTCATGGTTCATGGAGCAGGCCAAGATCAACGGCACGTTGAAGGTGACCGGCGATGGCGAGCAGTACCGCGACTTTGTGTACGTGAAGGATGTGGCCCGTGCTATTCGAACGGCGATGCTTTTGGGAGACGATGAATTCGATGTGTTCAACGTGTGCACGGGCGTCAAGTCCACCGTCAAGTCGGTGGCGCAGCGAATCGTTGAGAAGTTCGGATCCTCGGCTGCGATCGTGAACGTGCCGTTCCGCTCTGGTGACGTGAAGGAATCCGTGTGCTCGTCCATGAAGGCGGCAAACAAGCTGGGCTTCACGGCTTCGTACGACTTCTCCGATGGAATCGGCGAAACACGCGACTGGTTCCTGTCGCTGTAAGCGTGGTGCATGTTTCACAAGTGACCCTCTTGCCCTACGAACGTTGTACGACTGTTGCTGGGGCTGCTCTTAGATTTTGCATGAGCCAGCGGCGATAAATTCCATTCAGACAAATGCACAAACCATATCCTATACAGAGAACAATCGACTTGCCATCGATGCGAACTGCGCAAGTTCAGAAACTAGCAGGTACAGTACGAGAATGACACATTCAACGACTTGCGCAGCGAGCCTATCCAGCCCTCAAAGTGCACGAACGCACAGCGTTTCTCCGGTGATTTTCTCTAGTGATGTGCCTCCCAGTGCTCAGCCATTACAATAAACTATTGTATGAGCCAGCAGACACCACAATAAGACATAATTGCCTGGCAAACGACACAATAATAAATTATTGGGCAATAGGTAATGTATTGCAGTTACAATTCCTGCACCTAGCTGTCTGAGCTGTCTTCAATTTCAGCAATACTGATGTTCATGAGAGTGTGTGCGGCAGGCAGGGGCTTGTTGGCAGGCTTGTAGACATCACTGGACGACAAGAGCCCAACATGAAGAGAATTACACACAGTATTGAATACAACCAGGAAGTCGTTTACAGTTTTGCCTTGAAGATTGATTACTTGGCTTGAATAAAATATATTTCTCAAATTAGCATTAATACCCAGTGCTACCAAGGAACAATAATATTAAATGAAGTAGAAAAATATTAATGGTATTTATTATAATACATTTTTTCCAGGCACTGCCTCCCCTGGCTCACCGCAATGCACTCGTGACTCACGAGTTCCACACGGTTTAACTTAACAAAGATGCGATAGTCCGAATGTTCGTGCAAGCCTTGCGACAAGAGGCTGGGGGCCATACAGGTAATAGCGCGATTGATTGATGTCGGAGCCGAGCAGAGCTCGCTCTCTACGCAGAGAGAACTCCTCAGATTGAGCACCAAAGCGAGTTGCTGCTTGTACTCGCCGCTAAGACGCTAGTGAAGCGTCCGTCACAATGGCGCTCCGCCGCCACCGGCATTCAATTCTCGCTTTGGTCGATGGTGCGTGCGCATGAGCATGATCATGAGCTGAGCCTCGACGTAGCATTCAAAATCCGTGCGCCGCGACCACCTCGGTCTGGCCAAGTTTGGAGCACCTGCAATCCACGGCAATCGATCCGAGTCGACCGAGGCAGCTAGACGCCTTTCGTTCTCGCTGAACCGACACGGATGGAGAAGGTGCTTGCGCGCTGCATGGAGCTTTGGCTCGCTGCTGAGAATATTGTTCTTCAATAACTTTATTTGGCTCGCTGCTGAGCCAGCGCTGCTGAGCCAGCGTGGCTTGGGCAACGCATGCATAGCCCAGTGCGCGAGCAGCTCTTGTGCCGGATCCCGTCCGCTTTTAACAAGATGGCGAGACGAGAGTCCAGGCCGGAACTTCGCTATCGCCACGACAATTCCCTCGCTGGAGTCGTATCCCGCGCTCGCATCGCATCGCATCGCTTTCGCGCCTGGCAGTGGCAGTGCAGCTCAACCTCCGTGAAACGTTTCACCACGCTGGACTTTCTGGGCCTCAACAAAGCAAAAGAGGCGGCAAAAGTCGCCCATCCCCTTGCATTCAGAGACCCGGTCTCCACTCAAATGACTCGTGCTCACTATAGCGCCCACTCTTAGCGAGGCAGACCAAAAAGCTGCTGGCGGTCGTCACTTCACTCGGCCATTCACCCCGACGACACGAAGCACCCCCCGCACAGCCTCCTGCCAGCCCAGCGTACGGTATTATACTGCACCTTAAGCTACAGCCACCAGTGCGTTGCTCACGCTGTATCACTGTATCTCGCGTGTATTTTATTGTGGCGCAGCTTTGCCGACGACGGCGAGAGAGCCCCCCCCCCACCTCTTCAGACTCAGCGTCGCCGCTATTACCCAGGAGGCCCCACGTGCATGAGGCCCAACCGGAACTTCGTGCTGGCCGACACGCGGCCCGACTCGCTGCCAACGCAGACGGGCGCCTTCATCTCTGTGATCAGCTGCTCGATCATCGTGCTCTCCTTCCTCTGGAAGCGCAAATGGCGGCGCCACCCGAACCCGCTCATCTACTGGAAGGCCGTGGTCGACTTACTCTACGCGTTGCGCTTCCAGTACGGATGGGACGTCTACACGAACCCGCTGGGCTGCCGCGCGCTCGCCACGCTTACGCAGTTCTGCACCTTCTCGTCCGAGTGCTGGTTCCTCTGCATGTCCTTCAATCTGTACCAGTGCTCCACGAATCCGTTCACGAACCTCAAGCAGAACTTGCAGTGGTATCACGCCTTCTCCTGGGGCGTGGGCGCGCTGTTCGCCGCCCTGCTGTGGCTCTCCAGCGTCGAGTTCGACCCCAAGGTCCACCCGTCCTGCTTCGTCGACGAGACGGTCGCCAACGAGCTCATCGTCTACTACGTTGTGGTCATTATGGCGGTGCTGTGCGCAGTGATTTTCGCCGTGCTGGAGACGCAGACCCACCCATTCAGAGGCATGAAGGAGGCGCTGAAGGCCAAGAAAGACGTGATTCGCAGTGCCAGGATATTCACGGTGGCGTACATTATCTACCAGATCATTCTCATCTCGTTCTGGATGGCAGACGTGCTTTTCCTCAGCGACCAACCGCATGCTCTCCAGCTAGTGCGCGACGCGTCGTCCTTCCTGCAGGCAGCCAAGGGTTTGATTGACTTGGTCATTTGGGTCGCCATTAACGGATCTCCTCATGTGGATTGCCGTGCCGGCCGATTCCGCGACACCTTTGACAGCGATCGCTACAGCGATGTGGACATTGATCTCCAGCCACAGCTCAATGTCGCACTGCGGAAAGAGGTACTTCACTTTACGACGAGAGGCATCGTAGCAGCCTCGTCGAACACGCCGATGGTCACTGACGGCCGACGTGTGGTACATCTTCGTTTGCATGAACTGGGCATGACGGTGTGCTTCGATGACTATAGCCCTGCCTCATTTCGCGATATTCGACAGGGCTTTGGCATCAACGAGACGTTGTACAGGAAGGCATTCCTGGCGACCTGTCATGAAAGGCTTCAGTCTGGTGGATCAAGTGGTGCCTTTATGTTTTACACCGCCGACTATTCTTTCTTGGTGAAATCGGTGACAACCAGCGAGCGCAACGTGCTTTTGGATATGCTGCCGACGTACATTCGGCATATGAAGCAGAACCCAGACTCGCACTTGACGCGGTTCTACGGTTGTCATTCAATTGAGATGTACGGGCAGATGTTCAGCTTCGTGGTCATGGGAAACGCTATTGGCCGAACAAGCATGCACCAGTTTTTCGACATCAAGGGATCCTGGGTCGATCGCAACGCTCCGGTACGATAGTTTGTTTGTTGCACTCTTTGCCCGTCGTGGAACGCGGCTTGAGCTAACGAGTGTGTGCTAACAATGGATTGCAGGCGATTCCTCCAGGAAAAACTGTCATCTGTACGTACTGCAGTAACGCTTTTCAGTATGGTACGAACGAAACCTGCGAGTACAGCATCCGTGGGAATCACCTGCCCCACATTGTGTTGAAAGACAACGATTTCCACCGGAAATTGCGAGTGGAATCAGACACAGGTGAGAACGTTAGTGTGTTGACACAGCCCATCGCAAAGCATGCCTCGACTGACATCAGTTGTGCCTTTTGCCTGATTCACAGCTGAAGCACTTGTCCGTCAACTTGAAAACGACAGCAACTTCCTGCGTGAACAAGGCATTATGGACTACAGCTTGCTGTTGAGTGTGCACAACACAAAGTACGTGGTGGAGCACGCTGACATGAATTGCAGAATGCCGTCACCGACAAAACGTAAGGTGAACTACCCGGTGTGCCATCCTGAAAACAGCGATTCCTTCCTATCGACCGTAACGGATGGCGCGGACCAGACCGAAGTATCTAGCGACGAGGATTTGGACGAAGTTGAATCTGGCAACCGGAGAAAGTTTAGCCGGAACTGTCGTTACTCTGTTGTGGGCCAGTACGATGACAACAGCATTATGATTCAAGACGGCACCCCGCTCCTAGACCCCTCCGTGCGTCGCTATAACTCCGTGTCCTATGGACCAGTCGACATGGCCTCCCGAACAGTTGATGAATTTAAGTGGATCGGCACGCGAACTCTCGAAAAACGTGGCTATCAAGCATCTGTTGTAGTTGGTCCGGACAATTACACGCTTGGAGTGGTGGACATGTTGCAGACGTGGACGTGGAGCAAGCGGCTAGAGCGTTTGTGGAAGACGGTTGTGCTGCGCCATGACGGCTTGGGCATTTCTGCAGTCCCACCTAAACTGTACGCTGAGCGCTTTCAACGGAAAATGCGTGACATCTTGATGGTATCGTCGGCATCGACTAGTAATTAGTATTGACTCCCAACTACTACTGAAGTAGTAGTTTAGGGTCGCGGTAGATAGACTATGTATTGTGTGGAAAATAGTATATTTCGAAGTAATAACTAAGGCCGCTTGTGGCTAGATTAGTGTACGCCTCGGCGATCATGATGTGAAGTTTTTGCAGAACCTGGAAGGCGGAAAGGAGGATGAGGTTGAACTCCCCCCTCCCATCTCCTCCGGGTCTGAAAGTGCCACCAACGAGCGCAACTGGTGATCGGTAAGCTACGGGAAGACATTCCGAATGGCCCCTACAACTTCATCGGGGTGACTTTCCCACTGCCTCTAATGCGTGATAGAGCTTGCTCAAAAGTGTGCTGGTTCAATTCTAGCACTGTGTAGTATTCGCTCATCTGTTCTCTGGATTTTATATCCAGAGTCTACCAAGGATTGTAACGAGGTAAGAATCCTTGCATCCCTAAT
>LGTU01000392.1:0-32231 GCA_001314425.1 Phytophthora pluvialis | reverse complement strand
TGCGGCAAGCGCTTCAGCACGTCGGGCAACCTGTCGCGCCACAAGCGTCTGCATGGATACATCGAGCCGCTCAAGTGCCCCGTGCAAGCCTGCATCTGCACCTTCCCGAGCGTCAACAAGCTGGAGAAGCACATGAAGTTCCACTACGGCAGCGACGTCAAGGTGTGTCTGGTCCCTGGCTGCGGCAAGACCTTCAGCACGACGGGCAACCTGAACCGCCATTTGAAGAATCAGCACGGCCACACGCAGGAGGAAGCCCCGGTGACAACCGATCTGCCGGCGCTCGGCCACGGATCGAGCAGTCCCACGAGCACGGAGCAGTGGTTACCCCTCCCGACGACTGCCACCGATTCGCTCTGGAGCGAAGACGCGCCGTCATGGGCGTCTACAGGACTGTTCGAGGATGTCTGGCATCCGGTGTTGCTGGACACATTAGTGAACATCTTCGACGACCAGACCACCTTCTCGTGTTAGGAATAAGAAACAAACGACGTAGAGCGTGCAGCATAGAGCTAGCGTGTTGTCAATAATATCCCTTATTAAGGTAAACTCGACACCTTTGAGATCGTGCAACCGATTGCAGTGTCCCTCGATGAAATCACTTGGGGGTGCTAGCGCTTCAACCTCCTGGCGAAATTCAGCGAGAGCGGGCGGGTAGAGGGAGAGAGCTTGGTGGTGCTGCAACCAGTGACGACCATACCTGGCAATCCATTCAAGTGCGCGTCGCTATTGCAATCCTTGCAAAGGCTGTGGGCAGGAAGGTTTTGCACGGTGCAAGTGAAGCGGGTTTTCTTGCTGCTGAAGATCATAGCCTACTGGCTCGACGTCATATGCTCCGATTGCAGCCCTTGCCAGCACCACCAGCAAACGTGTAAATTGCCTCAAGTGCACCAGTCGGATAGCCGCGTCTTCGAAGCATGGCTGAGAGGTTGCAAGCTGTCACATTGGCGATGGCAAGCCCGTGTGAACGCTCACGCAGACGGGATTTACTAAACGATTCTTGTTTGATAAACACAAATACACATGTGGGGTGGCCAACAATAATCCCATTCTACGTGGTGGCGCCATTACGCCGCACAAACAGCAGCTAAACGCAAGGTGCAATAGCGCTTTAGCGTCTCGCCCTTCCCCTCCACGCGGATCTTGGCGACCGGTGTCTCAAGGCACCTTTGCCGGGTGTTCCTGGTGTTCCTTGTAGCGTAGGGCTAGAAAGCACTTGACTCATGTTGGCTAGTGGAAAATCCAAGAGAGCAGCGCTGGTTGCACCCACGCGTGCACTTGTGCTGCTTTGACTGAGACTTCAGGCGGGTTTCGCAGCTGATTCGTCACAATTTTCGTTTGCACTTATCATACATCGAGTGTGGCTTCCAACTGCTTTCGAGTCCCCGAATACTCTGCCTCTAAGCTGAAACACATGCCAGTGCCGTATCTAATAGCAAGGAAAGCACACGGAAGACTGAGACAACAAAATAACTGAGTCACTCTCAAATTTCCTGGTTCTGTATCGATTCGCAATGAATCCTCAGCCGATGTGCTACAACATGAACCCAGCGCTCTACAGCTTCCCAGTGCTACCGATGCCGATGCCCGGTCAAGGCTTCCTACCAATGACCGCGTTCCAGCAGCAGTACAGCCAAAGCACTCGGTGCGTCGAGCCCAGAAAGCTGCTTGCGCGGAAGCGAACCCACGTGTGTCCTGTGCGCTCGTGCAGCAAGCGCTTCACGACGTCGGGCAACCTGTCACGTCACAAGAGACTACACGGCAAAATTGATCCACTGAGCTGCCCTATCGACGACTGCATATGCGTATTCCCGAGCACCAACAAGCTGGAGCGGCATCTCAAGTTCCACTACGGCGGGGACGTCAAGGTGTGCCACGTTGAAGCGTGCGGCCGGACGTTTAGCACGACCGGCAATCTGAACCGCCACATGAAGAAGCACCACGGCGGAGAGGTCTACCCGAAGGGAGCCCAACCCAACAAGACGAGCACGAAGACGCGGAGTCCCTGCGCCAGCACGAGCGGCGAGTCCGACACGGATTCGGACGCCTCCGTCGAGATGTGGTGGTCTGCTCCGTCGGAGCCTGACACCAGGGCAGCTTCATTTGACTGTCTATGGAACGAGGAGCTGCTAGACACCTTAGCGTGCATCCTAGACGACGATGCCAAGCCGACGCAGGAGAAGGTAAGCCAATTCTAGGATAATAGGACGCGAAAAAAAATAATACAATTCATGATACTCATGCTGACCGAGTGAAATCCAATTGATTGAAATTAACAGCACTGCTAGTGCTTGAAAAATATCCATCCGCCCCGCTTGAAAGCAGGTGGCCCCGATGCTGTGGCTGCTTACAGTACCTTGGTGATCCACCCACAATCGGAGGTGATCTGCATGGCTACATTGCTACATTGCTGGTCGTTGAAGATCTCCAGGGTGGGGATTTGAAGGCGAAACTTGACAGGATTCGCAGCGAATTTCGCTGGGCGGAGTGGACACCGGCAGTCGCGTAGCGGGCCGCGCCAGATTCCATGCGACAACGCTTTCCGCCGCTGTCACGACCACGGAGCCATCTCTCCAGCCAATGGCTCTGCGTGGCTGTCAAACGGCGGGCTTCCTGCATGTAGGAGCCAGCTCGACGCGCGCAAAGAAAAATACTGCTATCGGTATGTATCCGAGCGTGTAAAAGGTATCCGCACGTCGCGCGCAGACCAGAATGTCGGCCGGCCAGCGCTGTAAGGAATACTGGTGGCAGCCAGCATGGCGTGCTGCAAGCACCGAAAGCCGATCTCGGCAAGATGGTTGCCCGCCTCAAGACGTCTGCAGCTATCGGTCCGGAGGCCATCGCGAGGGTCCAGAACGGATCAGAGCAGTCTGACAGCACTTGAAGGCCTGCGTGAGGTCGAGCTGCCGCAGGAGGCGATTCAGCGCCTCCACTGCAATGCCGCGATCGGTCACCGAGGTGGGACCGCGAGTGGACAGCAGCATGGTGTTATCGCCACAGTCCAGCTGGTCAGCGCAGTGGCTCGGTGAGCCTAAGATCTCAGGGAACGTGATGGCTCACGGAGAGAGCGAGTCACACACCCCATCGCGGTGAGCGCGGCCGACTTGACCGCGCCGCACTTCATCCCACGTCATTATCGCTTTGGCCCTACTCCCCATTGATCACACACCGCAGGCTGTTGCCAACTAGAGAGTCATGACAGCGCAGAGCGAGTCCCGGCACGAAGCGCTGAAACTGTCGCAGCCGCACTCCGCCAAGGCGACGGGCGTGAAGCGTCCGTTGTCTTCGCGGCCGGCCATCCACGCGTGCCCGCAGCCGGGCTGCACGCGCCGCTTCAACCGCAAGTACACGCTCGCTGAGCACATCAAGACGCACACCGGCGAGCGCCCGCACGCGTGCCCCGTGCGCACCTGCGGCAAGCGCTTCAGCACGTCGGGCAACCTGTCGCGCCACAAGCGGCTGCATGGATACATCGAGCCGCTCAAGTGCCCCGTGCAGGGCTGCATCTGCACCTTCCCGAGCAACAACAAGCTGGAGAAGCACATGAAGTTCCACTACGGCGGTGCGGTCAAAGTGTGCCTCGTGCCGGGCTGCGGCAAGACCTTCAGCACGACGGGCAACCTGAACCGCCACCTGAAGAACCAGCACCCGGATCACCCGGTTCAGGCGCAGCACATCCCGGCGTCTTTGATGGTCGTCACGGCCCCGCAGGAGATGCCGCCGCAGTTCATCCGCCGCAGTCCCACGAGTACGGAACAGTGGTCCATGCTGGGCTCGACGGTGCCCGTCTTCAAGCCACGCGTGGCGACGTGCTGGCCGCAGCAGATCACGTTCCAGCAGCAGCAGGCGATGCTGCCGCCGTACGGGCAGCAGATGCCGCAGGGCATCTACTCGCCCACGCGCTCGTGCTCGGAGCTCTTCGAGGACGTGTGGAACTCGGAGATGCTGGACACGCTCGTGAACGTGCTGCATGACCCCACCGTGCGCTGCTAAAGGGAGTAGAGGGCTTCAGTATTTAGGAGAGGGCCCAGTGGCCTCGATGTAAGTGAATATACGTTACCGTTATAAGGCAAAGTGTCCATTACTGCCGAGAGCTCTCGCTATTTCACCACGAGTGGCATCTCTTGACCCACGCACTAGCGAAATGTTAGTCGATGGCAATGGCTCGCATGTCCTCGGCGATAGCGCTGCCGCGCGAGGCGACGATAGCAGCAATTACATGTAGCACCGAGCTGACGGACACTGCCAGGCAGGCAAGGAGGCGCCTTCGAGCAGTGCGAGGAACATGGCGATCGTCGTCCACACGAACACCGAAAATATATGAAACAAAGTATGCCGATATCTCATGTGCTCCTCACGCTACAGTGGTATGCCTGGATCCAGGCTCGTCTGACGACGGACAGCGATAAGCTCATCGAATGTGTTTGGGTTCTAGACCATTGCTGCCAGTCTTGCCGCAAGCGTCTAGTCGCTGGACTAACGGGCCGCGTTAAGAGGCCACCATCGCTTTAGCGCTTGCGCCCATGGCGCACGTTGTACACTAACGGTCAGTCAGTGACTGACCCGCTTCAACGCTTCATCGCTTCAACGTTTGGTCGCATAACCACACGCTGTAAAAGTGGACATGGCTCGTAAACGTTGAAAATTGTTTATTCCCCTCATTAGAGTGGCGCACACAAAGGCAACAAGGGTGGGCGTAAAAGTCGAAGCCACAGTGAAGATCTCACCCACGTTTCTGGTGGCGATAAAAGGAAGGCGGAGGTCTCACGGCTGGCCGGCTCGTGAGGCAGCTTCAGCAAAGAGGGCGGTGATTCCCCTTGAGGCGGCTATCGGTTTTCTTGCGGTACAAGACTTGCACAGCGCACAGCGTGTGCATGAAGCAGCTTCGCCGCCTCTTGGTTAGGCAGGAGGTGCAGCCGCCGGGGCTTTGCGCTCCTGTACTTCGCATCGATATTTAATAGCTGCCGCCGGTGCAGCAATGGCCCGCCGCTGTGTCTGTCGTTTACACGCCCTGTGTCTCACCGAGACAAGCTGACAGGCTCCGCATACCGGGACTCCCCTGGCGACAGATTTTCCTCCGACTCGAGATTGCTAATGCTGTGGCAACAGTCGAAGAGCAGCGGAGGGCCAACCCCAAAGCGGGCTTCTTTGCATTGCTGAGCAGGTTGGCAACATGCAGCTGCAGCGCTTAGTTTCCGTAGCGTTATCTGCTGCCTTTCGAGGTGCAGTGGCCACCATTCACCAAGACATCGACACGAGTATTGCATTGGGCAAAGCGTTGGTTCGAGTTTTTAAGTTACTATACACACTATCGCCTACTAGTTGATTTACAGGCCCGCTCTAGTCAAGCAGCATCTGGGACAGAATGTCCAGCATCTCGGGTGTCCACGGCGTCGTGCACGCGGTCTCAAACGGAGCTGGCAGCTCCATCTCCATCGTCTCCGAAGCGAGCTCCCACGCGTTGCCTGCCCATTCCTGGTCAATGCCCGTGGGGCTCTCGCGCGTAGGCGTGCTGCACTTCTGGTTCGTGGGGGTGCTGCAAATGGAGCCCAACGTCAGCGAAGACGGGGCCGGCGCCTTGTACTGCTCGCGCTCCTGCTCCGAGTGCTGGTTCTTGAGATGGCGGTTGAGGTTGCCCGTGGTGCTGAACGACTTGCCGCACGCAGGCACCTTGCACGTGTGTGTCCGCGGCACGTAGTGCGAGCGCATGTGCTTGGCCAGCTTGATGTCGCTCATGAACTTGCACGTGCAGCCCTTCACGGGGCAGTGCACGGGCTCAATGGCGCCGTGGAGACGCATATGCCGGGACAGGTTGCCCGAGGTGCTGAAGCGCTTGCCGCAGCCGCGCGCGCGGCAGACGTGCGGGCGCTCGCCCGTGTGAGTCTTCATGTGCTCCGTGAGCGTGTACTTGCGGTTGAAGCGGCGTCCGCAGCGCACGTCGGGGCACTGGAAGGCGCGGTTGCCGCTGTCGTTCTGGTTGGGGGTCGTGTCGTTCGGGATCACGATGCGATCGAGCTGGATGTCCTGCATGGTTGTTGCTGTAGCTGCTGTTTGGTAATGCGACTGCGTAGTGTCGGGCAAGTTGTGGAGTGAGACCGACAAAACTGTTCGAAAGCGCAGGGCGATGCGGTACAGTACTGTCCCCCGTACCCACCCTCCGGCTGGTGATGTAGCGCGCAATCAGAGGCCTCGAATGCCTTACGCTGGACAAGCGCACAAGCGCAGCGTGATGGATGGATGTCTTACGCGGTTCTGCCACCTGCTCGTCAGCGGGCGGCTATGCATGCTTGCCTCGGCCAAAGCGGCCTCAGCTCATCAAGCCCATACATTCATAGGTCTGGGTCTCCGCGTCCCTGCTCCGTTAGACATCCCAGCTGGCCGGCTGCCGCGTGCACAATTGCTGACACAACATCCATGACCGCTTCTGCGTGGTCGGCAGATCGCAGGGCGCGAGCATTGCCAACGAGAGACAGCTCCGCCAGAGCCGATTTTCCCCCAGGTATCCGCCCGTGTACCGGTATCCCCGTCACAGCAGACGCTGGAGACACTCGGGTGGAAAATCCAAGCAGAGGGGAATTCAATCCACCTACCTACCGGTAATGAAAACAGGAACGCTTACGAAAGCCCCCGCGGTCCCAGCCCAGGATGTAAGGCGGCTCGCATGGGCGGCGAGCGAGCGCTACGTGTACAGGTACAAGTATTATCTGTCAAAGGCGGAGCTTGTGGCGCCCAAGCTTCGAGCTCGCCTGCCAGCCAGCGCTGCCCGAGGCCCAACTAGGGCCCCAAACGGACTCAGAATGGACGCGCTCGAACAGCAAAACTATTGACGTTAGTACATGTATCGTTCGAGCCGTCTGTTACAAACGCAATTGACCCATTCATTTACCACATCAAAACTTTAGTTACCACACTTGTTACGAAAGCCACTTCAACTAAGCAGCATGTGCCCCAGGATTTCGAGCGTCTCGGGGCTCCAGGGCTCGTCACATGGTTTGTCGATCGGGGCAGGGGTCACCTCCACCATAACGTCACCGTTTACACCTGTCCGGTAGCCGTGCTCAACGCCTGTCGGGCTTTTTCCGATAGGAACCCGCCAGTTCGCCAGCGCCGAATGCGCGAGCTGCTCGCGTTTGCTGCCCGTGCAGTGCTTCTTAAGGTGTCGATTCAAATTGCCCGTGGTGCTGAACGTCTTGGTGCACCCCGCGACCTTGCAGGGGTGCGTCCGAGGCGCGTCGTGCTGCTTCAGGTGTTTCGCGACTTGTACATCGCTCAGGAAGGACCGCGTGCAGCCGTCTCGCGGGCATCTCATGAGAGGCAAGGGCCCGTGCAGCCGCATATGCCGCGCGAGGTTGCTTGAAGTGGCGAACCGCCGGCCGCATCCGGGCGCCCGACAAACGTGGGGCTTGTCTCCTGTGTGGGTCTTCATGTGCTCCGTGAGCGTGTACTTTCGGTTGAACCCGCGCCCGCAGTGCTCGACCGGGCACACGAACCGCTTTCCGTCTTCGCTCGCCTGCATGGTGGTGCCTTGTGCAGGGCCCTGGCAAGTCGGAGAATGACGCTATACTACTGCTGCTGCTGCTGCTGCCCAGCTATTAGCGCCATGCCATGTCACTGCGGCGGCAAGATACTTTCACTGATCGCCAGCGACATCGCAGCGCAAACTCACCTGCGGAGACAGCAAAGATTGCGGGACGCATCCAGCTTCAAGACTGCGCGAAGGGTGTCATGGCTACCTTTTCGTGGGCTCTGCTCGCTGTCATACGCAGCAGCGGCGCCACATGAATTGCTGTGCCGGGACAGCTGGGACATCAAGCCTTGGCGCAGGAATTTCCCGCCCGCAGAAAACGTGATTCCGTTAGAGTCTAACGGGATTATGCCCTAACTTTGACAGCAAGGTGCTACGCGGGGCTGGATAGCCTCACCGAGTCGCCGTGCACGAGACCATACTACGCACGTAACCCTACTCCGTGATGGGGACATAATCATATCGATTCGATGATGCTCGAAAACGCACAAACGGTCCAGGTTTGACAGTCGTGGGACGTGAGAACATCAGTTCAACATCCTCTGTGATCCTATATGTTATGTTTTGCTAGAGGTTCGGATCGCCGGTGACCAACAAGTGGTTCACTTCGTGCGGGTTGCGCCGCCAAAGCGAGCTCGGTTGTGAATACGCCGGGGAGGTCGATCTGCATTGTGTGCAGATACGGAGGAGACTGCAATTCTTTGGTCCGACGCTGGGACGCAGTTTTGCCCTGATTCGTAGCTCGAACAGCAAAAACAAGCACCGTCAAGCGATTGCTTCACTAGAACCAGCCCAGCGCCGGCGGCTGCGTCGTTTGTGGGCCTATGGGTTTGTCGATCCTTATGGCTCGCTGCTGACTCATTCGTGACGGGGGTACTCAGTAAGAGTGGCAGGGCAAGCGTTATCGTAGACAACAGCGACAGCCTGTCAGGCAAGCACTCGTCATCCGACCTTGGTAGCCAGAGCCTGCTGCGTCGTTCAAAAAGGAGCTTGGATGTAGGCAGCAAGAGGCCGACCGCGATGAATTCGCACTCGCTGCAACGCAGCTTCAGACAGGTAAATACACTCCGCAACCCCGAGCTACACGCTTGGCATTGTCTGTGCACTGACGTTGAAGTGAGTGTACTTTGGTGCAGCAGACCGAATTAGACGGTCTAGAACTGCGGATGGCTATGATTAGGCCCCCGCATCACTAGACTTGCAGCTATCGGCGAGGTCAAAACTCGACTCCAGCGTTGCGACGGCGTCTGTGCTAGCTAGTGCCATGAGCCAGTCGCACCTACGCTCGGGCTTGGAGGTACGAGCGGCTCGATTTGAGCTTGACGTGCACTGGATCGAAGCAAACTCATCTCGTTCTGTAGCGCCCGGGCCCGGATGCAGCAGGCATGGTGTCGTCGATGGCCCAGAAGGGCACCAAGGAGACGAGGGCGGCCGAGGCGCTCGCCATGAAGGACGAGCAGATGAAAATCCTCGGGAGCCAAAACGCGCAACTGCTGACCTCGCTCAACGAAATGGACGACGAGATCGGCTCGCTCAAGATGCACAAGCTCAGGCTCGAAGAAGAGAATCGCAGTCTCCGTGACCAGAATTTCGAGCTGCAGAGCAAAGCTCGTGCCGCTGAAACCACGCTCATCAAAGCTCAGGTACGTTCCTACCTACTGTCGACCTTCGCAGCAGAGAAAGCATTCCAACTCATTGTGTTACTGCTTAGACCGGCATCGAGGAACGCGAGACTCAAGTGAGGGTGCTGACCGACCACAACACCGAGCTTCTGCGTCTGCTAGAGCACGAGGAAGCGCAGAGCGCGTCGTTAGCTTCAAGAACAACCGCGCTCAAGTCGGATCTTGAGGCATTGGAGACGCGCTACGCTTCCCTGTTGGCATCAGCGAAGACGCACGAGGAGATAGCCACTCGAGCTACTCGTGAAGGTCAGATGCGCGCTGAAGAAGTGCGGTTGCTGCGGAACGAGAGCGATCAGCTGCGTGCTTGCAATGTCGAACTGAAGATGAAGACGCAGGTCGAACTTGAGGCCTTACAGGAGCAGCTTCGAGTGCGCAAGGAGAAGCAGTACCAGCTCTTGGAAAAACTCCAGCAACTTGAGGAAGCCAAGCGACAGAGTGACGACCAACTAGCGTCAGCCGAAGAGAAGGCGAGGAGGCTGCACTCACGAAACCAGGAGCTTGAAACGCAGGTCCAGCTCGAAGCGAAGGCCAAACGCGCGCAGATTGACGCCAACAAAAACTTCTTCATTGAGAATGGGAATCTGCAGCGAGACAAGCAAGAGCTGCAGACTCGCTTCGACAAGGCTGAGCAGGAACGCTCCCGCATGGAAGCGGAGAACCGCGATTCAGCGGACCAACTGCGAGAGATGGCCGAGAAGGTCTTCCAACTGCTCGAGCGCCTCAAATTGGCTGAGCTGGGCAAGACGAAGGCCATCGATGGGCTCAAACAGAAGGAGCTTGAGCTGCTCACACTCAAGAAGAAGAACGCGAGGCTGCTCAAGGAAGGCACGCAGGAAGGCAAAGCGCGTGTCAAGTCCGAGCTGGACAAGAAGGTGCTGCTGGAGCAACTCCAGGCACTCAAGAAGCACAACGCGCAGTTGTCTTTGCGCTGCAGCGACGAAGTCAAGGCGAAACTCAAGGAAGCGGACGAGCGCAAGCAGCTGGAGGAGAAGATCAAGACGATGAGCTCCCGCGTAGCCTTCCTGCTCAACAAGATGCAAGCCGACGAAGAGGCCAAAATCGTGAGCAAGGAAGAAACGAAAAAGCTGCAGGCGCAGCTCACGACTCTGCAGGAGAAAGGAGCCGAGCTCGCGCACAAACTCCACGCGACGGCGGAAAGCAACCGCGTCGTCACAGAAGCTCTCCGCTGCAAGCAGGACGAACTGGACGCGCAAGCGATCAAGTTCGAGGCCACACAAAAGAAAATGGCCGAGATGGCGCTTGCGATGGAGCAGTCGGGCGTACCAATGACCACGGGAGCTGACGGAGACAACCAGCAGGAGACTCATCAACGAGGAAACCAAGAGGCGACGCACCCAGACGATGCTGCCGCAGCAGCGAATGGACGATTCTTTGTGGAGTGTCGGGCGTCACACGGTGGCCTGCTACTCATCAAGGCCAAGCGAACCAACTTCACACCGAAAGCACAGCAGCAATCCATCGACTTTCTTGACCGAATGGGTGTCAACACCTTCCTGAAGCGCGCCCAGAAGAGTCTCAACACGAAACAACTACTCGTAGAACGCATCGGAGCTCTACTCACCACCATCATTACGAGCGAAGACGTCGTGGCCGAAGTGAAGGAGCAGCTCGCAGCGAAGGGCGACCAAATCGGGCACCTTATGCGCAAAACTCGCTGGATGCAAGAACATCTCACCACTGAAGAGGATGCCAAACGAAAGACACTACTGCGCTACGTACACGAAGTCAAGTCTCGCTCTCTCGTAATGCCGAACGACTCCGATGATGATCGAAGCTCGGCTTCGGCTGGTATCTTGAAGCTTCCTGAGAGCGGTGTGGGCGACGAGGAAGTGCACGCCATTGCCGCACTCCTTCGCAATGCTACCAATATCCGTGAGCTACAGCTGCGAGGCAACTCGATCTCCAGTGAAGGAGCACGAGCTATCGCAGCCGTGCTGTGTATTTCATCGTGCCGCCTGCGTCAGGTTGACCTTAGAAATAATCAGATCGGCAACGACGGCATCAAAGTGCTCGCAGAGGCACTCGAGCGGAATGAGCGTATCAAGCACGTGTACGTCCATGCAGGTGGTAAGATCGAGGCGCTAGGCACCACATCTCCGGCGTCCCAGGCAGCTATTGTGAACGCACAGATATCAAGTGCTGCCACGTTGGGTAGCTCGGGATCGACGCATGCCTCGCTCATTGGTGTTGAGACGGTGTGCGTCGTGGATGTTCGAGAGCAGACTGAAGCAGACACTAGCAGTGCCAGCACAAGTCTTCTAATCGACTTCGCGGACGATTCACGTGTCACCGCGGGTGCTAGTGGCGCCGCACAACCAGGACCGGGTAGCTCATTCAAATTGAAGCTGACAGGGATCAACGGAGATGCTGGAGGCATGACGTCGTCTATGACTTCCGTAAACGATCGTGACAGTAGCAACAGGCTGTTTGCCCGACGGCCATTGTCCGCTGCTGCGTTGAAGCGACAGCGTGATCGACTTGCTCTCGAGCGCAAGAAACGCCAGGAAGAAGCAAAGCGCCAATCTCGCAAAGAAGCTGAGTGGGCAGGTCGCTCCGGTGGTATGGAGGCCAGTCCATCGCATACCTCGAGCAGCAAGAAGCTGCCACCCATTTCGGCAAGCGCCAGCAGCGGCAAGGGCGTGACACGAACTAGCTCCGCACCTGTACTTCACAAGAATAAAGATGGCAGTAGTGGCGCTCAGCCAGGAGGCGATCCAGCCGAGAGCTGACAGCATCAAGTCAATTTAGTCATTCCCTTGTATTCGTCCCCCACAAAGCATTGGGCGAATGTATTCATCCTCAATGTTATTGTCATTGAACACTCACGTACCGATCAATCCGTTCGCATAGACACCAGAATCCACCGTGACAATCGACTGCTGCCGCTATACAGTGAAGTCGGTGGTGGCTTCCCTCTCGCGTTCTCTCTCACGAGCTTTCAGCAGTAGACGCTGCAAAATAAGCAGATTTGCGCGCCCCGTTCGCCGCTCCGATAAAGTCAACAGGTTGTCATTCTCCCGCGACATAAAATGCAGTAGCCGAGATACGGTCGAGGTGGCCTCGCTAGCCGAAAGCACCGGCAAATCGTCAGTCTTAATACTTTCCAGCACCAGCGCCCTCTGCGTGTCACGGAGAAGCCCCTGTGACGCTAAACTTTCGACGACGATCTCGTTGTCTTTGATAAGCTCATCCGCTCCATTGAATTCAGACTTGTCAAAATCCTGCAGCTCTAGCATGAACTGACTAGGGGTTTCCGTGAAATCAAGCCCAAGCGTCTTCTGAAGTGCTGGCACTTTTGTCAAGCGAGAAAGTAGCTCCGTGTATGCTTTGGTACCTTCCTCTTCAATAATCGCTGCAGTTGCTTCACCGTCGCCAGGTTCACGCGCAGACAGATACAAGGATGCAGACCACGCGTGTCTAATTGAAGAAGATGGCACCGACTCCCACGCCATGTGCAGCCAGCCCAGCGTGTTCCGCATATGAGTATGAGCATGAACGTCAAAGGCATCAATCACGGGGGAACTTTCCTCTGGGATTGCCTGTCCTTGCTGTTGAATACTCTTCGATGCCGCTATCCACTGTTCATACTCATGAAGCAGCGTCCGCAGCATCTCACGACGAAAGCGCAACTTGAACGACCTGAAGATGCCTTGGTGAAAGGGTTGAGCATCGCCTGAGGGTCCAGGAGGCAAAAAGAGAAGCACCATCGAGTCGAAGCTGAAGCCGTTTCGAAAGGAACCGGACGGATTCAACGAATGGGCGGCAGCAACGTGGGCAGTGCAGCTATCCAGGACCAGGTACCAGATCTGCTTTCTCGCTGTCGCCTCGTGATTCATAGTCTGAATGAAATCTGCGATCGCAGGCGCGTCGTGCAGGGCGCGACAGTGATCACGATATTGGACACCGTAAGTCGTTAAAGTGTCCACGTCTTTAATGGAATCCGGGTTCGGGTCCTTGCCAACGACTTGCAAATGCAAGTTCTCCCCGGACGCACTCACCGCCATCGCAACCGAAATCCGATCGAGACTACGCACGTCCATATTAACGACCGTGTCCAGCCTCGCCGAGGTGGTCCGGTGGCGCAGTGTAAGTTCGTCCAGGCTCCAAATACAGGTCGGGGCCACGTTCAGGAACAGGTCGCGTATTCTTTGAATACGCTGGTCGTATGTCACCCTGTCCGGGACGATCGACGGCACTCCCGCTTGAGTATGGTGCTTCGGGAGCGAGCGCATGCTGCGTCGCTGCATGTACCTGTGCAGCCATCCATTGGACGCCTTGAAGTCCGTGAGCGACATGACCACGTCATCGGACAGCTCACTACTGTAATCGGCCAAGATCTTGTTGCGGAACTCCATCGCCTTGGACTGCAGCAGCTCTCCTGTCACCTTCAACGCCGGCGCATCCAGCTCAACCTGCATCTGCCACTTGTACAGCATGTCTTCGATCACACTGAGCTTGTGCTGGTACTGCAGCACCTTGCGACTGCTCGTGGCGCTCTCCACGAGCGCCTGAGCTGAAATGGCCGCACGCTCCTTCACCATTTTGGTCACGGCCGTGCGAGACACGCCGAACTTCTCGGCTGCGGCTCCTTGGGAGCCTCCCTGGTCCACAAAGGCCAAGATCTCCATCTTCTCCAGGTTCGTCTTACGGACGCGGCGTCCTTTCCGGGGCTTGGGCGGCACTGGAACCGAGGCGGCGACGGCGGCGTCGAGTCCCGCGGCCTCCTCGGTCGTGATCACCATCTCCACGGGCTGCGCGGCGTCCGTCAGCACCGCGGCGGAGGCTGCAGCCACCTGCTTGGCCTCGGAGAGCTCTGCTGCCTGCTCTTTCGACTCAGATGCCACTTCTGATTCCGCCTGATCCTTGGCCTTGGGGCTCGACTTGGCCTTGGTCTTGCGCTGCTTCTTGGTGTCCGCGGACGCCAGCGCGTCATCTTGCGCGCGTTTGCCTAGAGAGGGCGGAGACGCACACGAAGCAGCCGCCTGGGGGTCGCTGTCCGTGTCCGACGAGGAGCGCGGGGCAGCTTCCGTCTTGCGCGCGCGCTTGGTAGCGTCCATAGTGCGCAAGTCCAAGTGATTGGACGGGGGAGCGAGAACAGTGACATCTCTTTATAAGAACTGTAAAAATCCCTGTATAAGAACTGTCAAAAACGCTCTCATTGGTTGAAAAGAGCAGTCTGCCCCCTTCCACACGTAAATAGGGGATCCGCAATGTTGCGCTGCGGAGCCGGTCGGCGACGTGCCTTGCACGGCGTCGCCAGCGCAGCACGGACCAGTTCTGCAGGGTCTAAGGCGAAGACGTCGATTGCCAGGATTCATGCTGCGGTATCGTGCAACTCCGGCCTCCAGGCGACGCGTGTAGCCTCCACAACAGCGCGATGTGTGTCCCGTGGCGCTGTGTCGCTGCTGTCGGCAGCTCCTGGGCCTGCTGCGCGAGGGTTTAGCAGCAGTGCGAAGAGGTTATTAATGTTACAAGATCAGAGTGGTCCTTCTGGAGGTTCTAGGTTGTCCGCCTTCGACCGACGCGCCTTCAGCAGCGTGGAGAGCATCTACCAGAAGAAGACGCCGCTGGAGCACGTGCTGCTGCGTCCGGGCATGTACATTGGCTCGGTGGAGGCCACGAAAGACACCATGTGGATGGTCCCTTCCGAAGCTGTAGCTAAAGAGGACGGAGAAGGACTCCGGAT
Source organism: Phytophthora pluvialis (assembly GCA_001314425.1). Classification (NCBI taxonomy): domain Eukaryota; phylum Oomycota; class Peronosporomycetes; order Peronosporales; family Peronosporaceae; genus Phytophthora; species Phytophthora pluvialis. The sequence continues at coordinate 17,317 of LGTU01000392.1, read as the reverse complement.
GAGGCAGCAGGCTGTGGAGTACGTCCCGGCGCTCTACAAGATCTTCGACGAGATCATCGTCAACGCGGTGGACAACAAGGTCCGCGACCCCAACATGAGGCACTTGGACGTGGTCATTGAGCCTGGCAATAAGGCGAATGGGTACAGACCCTGGATCTCGATCTACAATGACGGTAAAGGTATCCCCGTAAAGTTCCACAAGACGGAGAAGGTCTACGTGCCGGAGCTGGTGCTCGGCCATCTGCTGACGGGGTCGAATTTTGATGATACGGCCGCGAGATTGACGGGTGGAAGGCACGGATATGGAGCCAAGTTGACGAACATCTTCAGTAAGGAGTTCGTGGTGGAGACAGGTGATACGTCGGTGGGGCTACGGTACAAGCAAGTCTGGCACAACAATATGCGCACTCGCGGAGAACCCGAGATTACCGAGTTTTCCGGTAAGGACGCGAAGGATTTCACCAAGGTGTCGTTTTCGCCCGATCTGGAGAAATTTGAGATGGAGAAACTCACTGCGAGCATGGCGCGCGTGCTGAAGAAACGCGTGTATGATGTGGCTGGCTGTTTGTCGGACGTGGAGGTCACCCTGAACGGCGAAAAGGTGCCCATTTCGGGCTTTGAGTCGTACATCCAGGCCTTCTGCCACTCCACTACTGCAGTTCCGGCTGCAAAGACCGCGAAGGCACCGAAGGACAGTGGTGACGAAGTATCTTTGGGCTCTGATTACATCTATTCGCGCGTAAATAAGAGGTGGGAAATCGGTGTGTTGCCCTCCGATGTGGGTTTTGTCCAGGTTAGTTTTGTCAACGGCATGTCGGCGCTGCGCGGTGGCTCCCACGTTGGCTATGTGAGCGACCAAATCTGTCGTAGAGTTGCTGAACACGTGAACAAGAAGTACCCGGAGCTCTCGGTTAGCACCGCACAGGTGAAGCCGCACATGGCGATCTTCATCAACTGCCAGATTGAGAACCCAACGTTCGACTCGCAAATGAAAGAGTACATGTCGTCACGGCCACCGACTTACGGATCAACGTGCGCTCTGACCGAAAGGCTGTTGAAACTCGTGCTGTCGGACTCCGGTATTGTGGAACGTGTTGTGCAAAGCGCCCGCGCTAGACAGCGTGCTGCCCTACTCAAGAAGGTGTCGTCTACACGCGCAAAAAGCACGTCGGTGAATGTGCCTAAGCTTGAGGACGCTAATCTTGCCGGTGGCCCCCGCTCAACTGAGTGCTCGCTTATTTTGACCGAAGGAGATTCAGCCAAGGCACTGGCCGTGGCTGGCCTTGCAGTTGTTGGGCGTGACCAGTACGGTGTTTTCCCACTTCGCGGGAAGCTTTTGAATGTGCGTGACGCAACTGTGGCGCAACTAGGTAAGAATGCCGAGTTTGCTCACCTGTGCACAATTCTTGGTCTTCGCATGGACGAACACTATGGCACGGAAGAGGCGCGTCAGAAGCTGCGCTACGGGCGTGTGATTGCCATGACGGATCAAGACCATGACGGCTCGCACATTAAAGGTTTGCTGTTCAACCTGTTCCACACCTTTTGGCCGGAGCTGCTGAAGGAAGGAAGCTTTATCAGCGAGTTCATCACCCCCATCATCAAGGTGAGTCCGACCTCCAAGCGTGCGGGTACTGAGCGCAGTTTGGAAACCCGCCGTTTCTTCAGCCTGCCTGAGTACTTCGAATGGAAAGCGTCGGTGGACGTGACTGACCTCAAGTACTACACCATTAAATACTACAAGGGTCTAGGTACTAGCACCAGTGTTGAAGGTCGCGAATACTTCAGCGACCTGGATAACCACCTTGTGGATTTCCACTGGAGTGGGGATAGCGATGGCGACGCGTTGAATATGGTATTCAGCAAAGCTCGTGCTGCGGACCGCAAGGCTTGGCTTCTGAATGAGTTCTCCCCCGACTCTTTCCTGGACACAAGCTCGGGTGCTGTGAACTACCGCGATTTCGTGAACCGTGAGCTGATCCAATTTTCTCACGCGGACAACCAGCGATCGCTGCCATCAGTGGTCGACGGTCTGAAGATCTCACAGCGTAAAGTGCTTTTTGCGTGTTTGAAGCGCAAGCTCACGAGCGAAGTGAAGGTGGCACAGTTGGCGGGCTACTGCAGTGAGCACACAGCCTACCACCACGGTGAAGCATCGCTACACTCGACTATTGTCAATATGGCGCAGGACTTCGTGGGCTCCAACAACCTCCCGCTTCTGTATCCGTCAGGTCAGTTTGGTACCCGGTTGCAGGGAGGTAAGGATGCCGCTAGCCCTCGTTACATCTTCACGTTGCTGCAAAAGCACACGCGCTTGGTATTCCCCGAAGACGATGATGCGCTGTTGCGCTACGCCGACGACGATGGATTCCCAGTTGAACCCGTTTACTACGTGCCTATCATCCCGATGCTGCTCGTGAATGGTGCTGAAGGTATCGGTACGGGTTGGTCTTCATCCATTCCTTGCCATCATCCTGTGCTGGTGATCGACAATATTCTGAAGCTCCTGGATGCAGAGGAAGCAGGGGATGAGTTGTCGAAGGTGGAGCTATCGCCAATGACCCCGTGGGCTAAGGGCTTCAGCGGCGACATTCGCCAGACTGGCAAGCACTCGTTCGTGTCACGCGGCAATGTCGACCAGGTGAACACGTCGACGGTGCGTGTGACGGAGCTGCCTGTAGGCAAGTGGGTGGAGGACTACAAGAAGTTCCTATGGGACCTTGTAGGCAAGAAGGCCATCCGGTCTTTCTCGGAGCACCACTCGGAGCGTGATGTGCGGTTCGACATCTCCATGACGCGCAACGATCTTGCCAAGTACGCGGAGGACGCAGCTAAGGGCGAGGATAGCGACGATGCCGGTGACAGCGAAGCTTTGGTCAAGCTGCTGCGTCTTGACGCACCGTTGAGCACCAGTAACATGCACGCGTTCGACGTGAACGGCCAGCTGGTCAAGTACGTGACGAGCGAGGACATTCTGCGCGACTTCTTCGGCGTCCGACGCGAGCTGTACTCGAAGCGTAAGCAGCATCTGGAGCAGCACCAAACGAAGGAGGTGCTTCGCCTGAGCAACCGCATCCGCTTCATCCAGGAGGTGTCGTTCGGCAGTCTGCAGAAGATCCTCAAGGAGCGTATCCCCAAGGCCGAGTTGGTTGAGCTGCTCAAGGAGCACGGGTTCGCCCCAGCGTCGGCTTTCAAGGAGGAGGCGATCGACCACGTCGGCGACCTCGGGGTGGCTGCAGTTGGCCGCGAGCAAGACTCCGCAGCTGTCAACGTCGATGGGAGTGAAGACTACGACTACCTGCTGAGCACGTCACTCATGAGCTTCACCAAGGAGTTCACGGACCGCCTGCAGAAGGAGCACGACACCAAGCAGGAGAAGCTGCAGCAGTTGCAGGCCACAACCCCAGCTCAACTCTGGCGCAGCGAGCTGGAGCGACTGCGCGCCGTCCTGGTGCGCGAGAAGGAGTTCCAGCTGTAGATAGATAGACAGAGCTACGGGTATGGGAGAAATAGAGTCCATGTAGACAATGGTGGACACTCTACTGTCCATCCAGATCATCGTCTGATTCGTCGAAAGTCATCGCATTTTCATCCACTCAAATCGCACCAATTGACCAAAGGGGGGCCATTTTCCAAACGAGAAACTCAGCGACGCACCGCAAGAGACCAGGTAAGATCACGTCGCCTAGCTGCGCCTCGTTCTGGGCTTTACGGCAACGCTGTGTCGCCACATACATCGCCGTCGTGTACAGCAGCGTCCGAGCTCTCTCCCGAGGCCCCGCACGCCCCGAAAGGATCGCTACAAGACGCAAAACTGACGCTTTCCCGACCGCATTTCTTTCCGTGTATTTTGCTGCAGCGAGTGACGCGTTTGGAGCCATGGCGAAGCATGGCGCAGAGGTGGTGATCGGTACGTTGGCAGCTCAAGAGAAGGAGCTTCAAGCGGAGCCTCAAGTTGCGAGGAAGTTGCAGAATGAAAGCCGACTGACGGGACACTTGTGGTCTGGTATTCTGTTGCTGCCCAGTGCCCCGCAACTTTAAGCTGCTGGAGGAGCTGGAGAACAGCGAGAAGGGCCATGGCGACATGAGCATCTCGTACGGATTAGAGCAGGCAGACGACATTTTCCTCACAAACTGGATCGGCACCATCCTCGGCCCAGCTGGCGTGAGTCGTCCACACTCTTTTGAAGGACATCCACGCATGGCCTTGAGTGACTGATTAGCTGCTTCTTGGTGATGATTATTGCCGTGCAGACGTGCCACGACGGACGCATCTATAGCCTGCGGATCCACTGCAGCGACCAGTACCCCCATGTGCCGCCTGAGGTGCACTTCACGAGCCGCATCAACATGAGCTGCGTGGACCCCCAGTCGGGACGCGTGGACCCGCGACGACTGGCGGCGCTGGGCAGCTGGCACCGCAACAACGGCATCGAGAACGTGCTCGTGGCCATCCGCGCCGAGATGGCGTCGCCCACCAACCGACGCCTGCCGCAGCCGCCTGAGGGCGCCAACTTTTAGAAGCGTGTCGCTGGACGAGGGTCGAGACTCCTTCTGCTTGACAGCCGAGAGGAGATGAAAGGAGAGAGAGAATCAGGAGGGAGCAGAAGAATGCGGTGCGCTCCGGAAGGCTGGGGAAGGCGGTCTCTCCATTTACTTCAAGTAATGCCTAATGCATGATAGTGCTGCATATTTGGTCGTTGGAGAAGGCGAGCTGGGTCTGGTGACTTGGTCTGGTGTGACAGGATCTGTTTATTCGTCTACTTGGCAGCATTTTCAAATGCGGTGCAAGTACCGTACATGTACTCTGCTAAATATTTCTAGTTATACGGGTAGCTGGATCGAAAGCGGAGCGTCTTGGGCGTAGAGAAGGCCATCGGCGGGTCCTCTTTCTGGGGCTCTTCGTCGGAGAAAGCGTCTTCCTCTTCGTACGCGAAAACTTTTTCGTGGTACATCAGCGGCTGTCGCTGAAGACCTTCACGTCGCCATCGAGTTTTGACATGTACAATCGGGTATCGGAGCATGTGCAGGAGTGTAGCGAGTGCCCGCAAGAAGTCGACACCTGAGGCCACAGTGAAGAGCGGCACGAGCAGGTATCCTACAGCTTTCCACACCGGTGACGGGTGGCTGCTGAACGGGAGCAGGAGTAGCAGGTGCAACAGCAACTCGCGACCAATGCCGCACGCGCAGAGGAGTCCTCGGGATCGGTGGTCCCATCGTGCGAACTGCTTGAACAACGGGTGCCAGTCGCGTCGCGCCTCGAGGAAGCGCACGTGCACTGCAGCTGCGTTGACGCAGCCCACCCCGATGTCTAATGTGAGCATGTACTGGAATGAGGTGCTCAACGCCGGGTATAGTCTTTGCAGCGACAAGTACAGCACCAGCACGGCCAGTCGATCCAGCACGACGGACGTGAAGCTCGCAATAGTGACGAGCAGTCCGCTCTTGATGCACAGCATGAGTCTCCGCGCGATGACGTCGCACGCCAGCATCATGAGCAGCAACGTCGTCACCTTTGACCGCAACTGCGGCCCCAATCCACTCTTCGCCACGGGCTGGAACATGCACAGCATGATGTAGATCAGCACTGCTCGGAGCGACTCCAGCACCGGGACCACGAAGACCGCCAGAAAGTGCGCAACCAGCGACTTGTCCGACACCACGCCCCAGTATCTCGAGAACACGTAAATCTCCCGCTCCTCCGGCGGTGGCGACGTGACTTTCCCGCTCTCGGGAGTCGGTTGTGACGTCCGTCTCTCAAACTGCGGAGGCGACAGACACCCGACGCAGAACCGCGTGTCAATCTCGCTGCGCACCGTCCTGGGGTGGGCCGACTTGCAGTGCAGCACCCGGAACTCCTTCCTTCCGTCTGCAGCCACTCGAATGGACGCCACCTCGATCAGCAACGGGTCCAGTAGCAGAATCTCATTGGTCTGCACCTTGGACGTGAAGAAGGGCTCGTGCCGCAGAGAGCCGTCGTCCTGGGTCCAGAACAGATAGGGCTGCAGCAGGTTGTCCTCGTCGAGCTTGAGGCCCCCCGGAGAGCACCAGACCGTCACCTCGTCGCCTGGTAGCAGCGCGTACTTGGGCGGGAAGCGGAAACTGTCGATGCAGCCGCTGCAACCCAAGCGGAAGCCTGTCAGGTCCACGCACTGCTCCGACGGGTTGGACACCACGACCCACTGCTTGGCCGCGTCCGCGCGTGAGATGTAGAGCTGCTGCATGACGATCTTGTGGCAGATCTGCATGCTCGCGCGCGCCACCTGCCGGTCCAGCGCCCCCAGCGGCAGTCGCCGCAGCAGCGGGTAGCTCATGGCGACAAACGAGCAATGAGAGCCCGCACCCTTTCTGAATTTGGATGGACTTCCCGCCAAAATTGAAGATGGTGTGGTGGACCTCAGTAGCCTATCGAACCGCATAAGTGGGTGTCACTGTTCAGCCTGGGACGAGTCGAGGGCCTCGATCTTCTGATATTTATAATTGCAATTTTGTGGCACCAAGTGCACTGTACTTGAAAACAATCGCGAGGAAGCCACAGGGCTCTACATAGTTCGGCCTTTTGTTTTTGTTAGTTCTTCGGTAGCTTGGTTTCTGTGTGCGCCGTGTTTTGGTTCAGGTCGCTTGCCACTTGAGGTGCTTGCTACTAAGCGGAGGGTAAGCTCTTTTGTATGCCATTGACGCAGTCGTTGAAGTAATCTTGAATCATTTTGCAACGATGACTCATCGTTGTAAAATGATTCGTCGATGAGTGCGTTCAATAAGGCCAACGGGCTTGTACAGTATAAAATAATGAACATGAACTCACTGCCAGAGTACCTTCCATTCACCTGGGATCCTCTGGTTGGCAGGATCAGTAGCTTAGAAAAAACAAGTAATAGCCATTCTCGTGCTGGTCTTGCTTGTCACACTCGATCCACTTGCCATCTTACCATTGCGGCTCTCTCAAGCCGCATGCCGAATGCACTTGGCCTAGAAAGCTCGCTGCTATCTTTCCCGATATGATGATAGGTAGGTTTCGATTTGATTTCCACTACGTAATCCGGGGTCGTACGCGTTTTGTTTGACTGGCGGTCACTTTCATTGTAACTTGCCTGTCTTCACAATCAAACCGAGCTCGCTTTAGGATGGAGACGCTCGACATGGAGGACGGCACGGAGAGCATGCTCACGGACGTGGGCTTCATGTTCGACGCGTGCCTGGAGAAGGTCACGTGCCGCTACGAGTACGGCGCCAACGCCGACGTGTCGGTGCTGCTCACGTACGCCAAGGACGAGCCCGGCGCGCTGCAGAGCGGCCACTACGTGTGGCCCGCGGCGCCCGCGCTCTGCGAGTACCTGACCAAGCACCGCGACGCCATCCCGAGCGGCAACGTGGTGGAGCTGGGCGCCGGCTGCGGGCTCACGGGCCTGGCCGTGGCTCAGCTGCGGCCGGACGCCACCGTGATCTTCACGGACCACGACCCGGGCGTGCTCAAGGTCATCGAGCACAACGCCGGCCAGCAGGAGCGCGCGCAGGCCACGAGCCTCACGCAGAGTCTGCGCTGGGGCCCGGACGGCGCCAAGGAGATTGAGGCGCTGGAGAAGCTTCAGGCCGGGCCGGCGGGCAGCAACCGCGTCACGGAGCTGATCGTCGGCTCGGACGTCATCTACGCGCGCGAGGTGGTGCCGCTGCTCTTCTGGACGGTGGACAGGCTGCTGTCGCCCGGCGGCGTCTTCCTCATGTGCTCGAGCTTCGGCTACGACGAGGAGACGGAGAGGGAGATCGACGTGCAGAGCGCCAAGTGCGGACTCCAGCGGGAGATCATCGAGTGCTTACTGGACGACGGGGGCACCAGGATCCAGAGCTTTAAGAGGACAGCAACCAGGTAGACAGACGGCTGCCCTGACTTGGAGTTGTCGACTGGGCCTGGTCCTGCCTGACCTGCTGCCGATGCTGTACATGACGCGCTGCCAGACGAGAGCAGGGAAGCGGCTCGCTGCCGGCGCTAGACACGAGAGAGGATCGCATTGCCGGGAGGATTCACTCAGGACAGCCAGCGCACGAGACGATCGATCCACAACCAGAAAAAACACAAAACATCAATGCAAACGCACGCTTCTATCAAATCTTCTCTACTGATTCCTCCGTAGCGAAGGCGTACAGCTTGTGCTGGACAATATAGTCCAGCACCGCCGGATCCAGGTGCTTTGCCAGCTCCGCGCGATCTGCGGTGGCCCTCACCATGGTGGACGACACGTCGCTGAGCTCCGGCACGTTGGCGAACCTCACTCGGTCCCCATCCACTTGTTGATCCCTCCAGGGCGAGTCGACCCCTTCGCGGTCCACCACCAATAGCTTGACCAGGTGCACCAGCTCATCCCCGCGCTTCCACTTGCCAGCCAATAGATCCGCGTACGTGTCACCGCCCAGCACCATCGTGAAGCTCGTGTCCCGGTGCTTGTCCCGCAGGTAGTGCACCAGGTCGATGCTGCCGAGCCGGAGCTGCGCCGCACTGTCGCTCTGGGCGGCCGCGTGCTCGAACATCTCGCGCTCCTCCTCCACCACTTTGAGCTCGGCGCCGGCGTCACCTTCGCGCTTGAGCGACTCCAGCGCCAAGCGACACATGTCCAGGCGGCGCTCGAACGGCGCGAGCTGCCTCTTGCTCGAGTAGATGTGCTGGTACACGGGCAGCAGCCAGATCTCGTCGTACATGGAGCGGCAGTGCTTCACCACGCCCATGTGGCCCCTGGGGCCCGTCGGCGGGTTGCCCGACAGCCCGAACAGCAGCACTTCGCGCGGCATGGCGCTCAATGTCCTCCGCCGCATCATGGGCGATTGCCATTGGATGAAACACGCGGCAGAAGAGATTGTTGATTGGGTGGATAAAATGAAAACTACCATGATTGGTTGAAAAGTGCGGCTGACGTCCGTCACTTGCGGATTCGGAGCTCCTAGGGGACAAGATGAAGGTTGTGATGCAGCGCGTAACCAGCGCCTCCGTCCGCGTAGAGGGCGAAATTGTGGGTCAGATCGGCAAAGGCCTGCTGTGCTTTGTCGGTATTGGTCACGACGATACCGAAAACGATGCCGAGTGGTGCTGCCGACGCTTGCTGGTACGAAAGCGCAATGCGCAGCGATGTATCACAACTTGCAGCCAAGGGTATCAGCTGCAGGTAGAGCGCTAATGCCAATGGCTTGTGTGTGTATTTGCGGCTGCCAGAATGCTCGTCTGTGGCCCGAGGAATCTGGGCGCCCGTGGAAGACGTCGCTGAAGGAGAACGAGTACGAGGTGCTGATGGTGAGCCAGTTCACGCTGCACGGCCAGTTCTCCGGCAACAAGCCCGACTTCCACCTCTCCAGTACGTTGTCTCCCTGCTGCAGTAAAGGCAAAAAGACAGTGGTGGGTCTTGAAGTAGGTTGGCTTACCTTTTGTGTTGGGAATGGATCCGTTGGGTGCTTTCGTAGTGGGTCCAGGGCCGGCGAAGAAGTTCTATGACGCGTTCTGCGAGCGTGTGCGTCGCGAGTACGTCCCTGACAAGGTGGAGGAGGGCGAGTTCGGCGCGTACATGGAAGTGTCCATTGTATGTTGTTGGTTATGGACTGCTTTATGTGGGTTCTGTCTAGGAAGTTCTGACGTTGTTGCGGTTGGATGGGAACAGGTGAACGACGGACCAGTGACAATCCAGATCAACTCGAAGGACAGGAAGCCCGCCAAGATTTAGAGGACCTCGACGAGGCACATGCCTCTGTGCACATATATAGATAGTATCAAAGGCTCTTCGTGCCTCGTGCCAGGACGTGCATTGCCTCGCTATATTTGTGCAGTGGTGAACCATGCCAACATACTACTAACCCCATTCAGAATTCGATCTCGTGAACGTTGAACCCAGCATGCCGAAGCCTTTGGGGTACTCAAAGGTGTTGCTGGGCACGGAGACGGCCACAACGGGACCCATCTACCGATCGCTGGCGGCCCCTCTTGATGCTGTCCTGCAGGACCCTGCGAACCCGGACGACCCGTGTGTGGGACTCACTCGCCCAGAGGTACCAAGCTTGTACCACAGCTTCATCCGCACTGTGCAGACGAAGGGCTCCCTTCCATGCCTCGGTGTACAGCCCCTTGTTGATAACGTCGCGCAACCATTCGCCTGGCTCACGTATGAGCAAGTGAGTAATCGGGTCACGAACGCCGGCGCTGGAATGATGCACCTGAACTTGCTGCCCCGGATCGGTGGAGAGGATGGAGACCGAATGCTCGCGATTTACATGAAGAACTCGATCGACTGGGTGGTGGTGGACCATGCTGCGTATTCATTCAGCGCCGCTGTCGTAGCACTCTACGACACACTCGGACCCGACTCGACCCAGTTCATTCTCAACCAGACGGAGGTGGCCACAATCGTCTGTACGGCCGCCGAGTTGCCCAAGCTTACACAAGTTTGCTCCACGTGTCCAAACTTGAAGAACGTTGTGATTTCAGGCGGGTGCACGGGGGATGCACAATTTGAGGCCGAGTGCGACGCTCGTGCAGCTGGACTAAACGTGCTGCACATGGAAGTAGTCGAGACGGAGGGCCAAAAGCACCCCATTGCACCGGAACTGCCGAATGGAGATGATGTGGCGACAATCATGTACACAAGTGGCACCACAGGCGATCCCAAGGGCGCCATGCTTACACACTCCGCGATCCTCTGCGGGTGCACTGCCGTCAAAAATTTCGTCACTGCAGGTGGGCATGCGTTCACTACGGAGAGTGTGTATTTATCATATCTTCCTCTGGCGCATATTCTCGAGCGAACAGCGTTGGTGCACTCCTTCAGCGTGGGGAGTCGAGTGGGCTTTTCGCAAAATAACCCGCTGAAGCTCGTGGATGACATGAAAGCACTACGCCCGACCGTCTTCATCACTGTCCCGCGGCTACTCAATCGGATCTACGACTCCATCACCGCTAAAATGCTCAACGGGAAAAAATCGGTGGCCTTCTTGTTCACAACGGGAGTGCGTACGAAGCTGCGCCGGTTGCGACGATATGGGATTACTCACCACGCGCTTTGGGATCGTTTGCTCTTCCGCAAGATCAGAGCCGGACTCGGACTCGACCGATGTGAGTTTATCATTTCTGGGTCAGCCCCTCTAGCTCCTGATGTTCTCGACTTCTGCCGGATCGCTCTCTTGGCTACTGTCGTCGAAGGCTACGGACAGACGGAGACTTGTGGTGGCGTTACAGCCACGCCGTTCGAGGACTTGTCGACGGGCTTCGTTGGAACACCAAACACTGCTGCGGAGATTCGCCTCGAGTCCGTGCCAGATATGGGTTATCTAGTGACGGACAGGACCCATGGAGAGGGGTCTGCCGCGGTGCCTTGCATGGGCAGAGGTGAGATCTGTGTGCGGGGACCACTGTTATTTAAGGGCTACTTCAAGCAACCGGACAGGACGGCTGAAGCGATGGACGCTAACGGTTGGCTCCACACAGGTGACGTCGGGTTGTGGTCACCATTGGGCCAGTTGCGCATTATCGACCGGAAGAAGAACATCTTCAAGCTCTCCCAAGGCGAGTACGTGGCTCCGGAGAAGATCGAAAACGTCCTCGTCACATGCCCGAGCATCGCACAAGTCTTCGTAGCTGGCGACAGCTTCCACTCGCACGTCGTGGGTATTATTGTGCCGGATGAGCCGGCAATCCGCTTAGTGGCGAAGATGAATGGCTTGCTGAATGCCACCTTCCGTGAGCTCTGCGATCACGACGTGATCAGGAGCATCGTCAAGAAGGAGATCGAGGAGGCGTCCAAGCGCGCAGAGCTTGCCGGCTTCGAGCGCGTGCGGGAAATCTACCTGCACGACGACCTCTTCTCGGTTGACAATGAACTGCTGACTCCTACGTTCAAGCTTCGTCGTGCTGATGCTCAGAAGCGCTTCAAGAACGAGATCGACCACATGTACGTGCTCACAGGTGACAGCGTCGTCAAGACGGTGATCCCCGACCTAAAGTAGCAAGCTTGTCGCCAGCCTCTTGCTACGAGCACTCAATTGCTAGCCGCCGCAAATACCACGGCCACAGTTCCAGTCTATTATGCATCCTGTCGTCATGTAACCTATCCATAAAACCCTCTGCACAACGCTCCTCAATCGAACACTACCCACCTCGTCACGTCTACTTGCGACCAAGACGCTTTAACCGTCTGCGGAAGTGGGAGCACGGTCGCTTGCCATGGTTCGCCTACACCAAACAATGGGCACACCCAACCCGTCAGCTATATCTTCGTCTACTGCCTCACCTCAACACCGGAACGCACCTTCCTGGGTCGACGCGCGTTGCGGTTCAGCAGCTGCAGCGCCACGGGTCCTTCCGTGAGACGCATGCGCTCCAGCGCGAACTCGAGGTTGTCCCTCATATTCATCATGTACTGCGGCGCCTCGGGCTTGGCCACGGGGGTTCCTGCTGTGAATCAACGGGGGGAAATGGCGCGCAGGTCAGACACAACGCGGTCGGAAGCGGCGCTTTCGAGGCCCGTACTTGCTGGGAACAGGTCCCAAGGCTTCGTGTGCGAGGAGAAGCTGCGGCGCGCAACGGGGGCGCGGGCCCCCACGCGCTGGAGCACCGCGGACAGCATGTATCAGAGACTGCTGAACGAGAGACAGCAAACTGAACTTCGAACCCTAGACATGACCACCAAGCGGAAACGGTATTGGCTCAAGCAGAAACGGTCGGCGACGGTATTGGTTGAAAACCGATTTCCAGCTTTATTGGCTGAAATGCGGAGCTCGTGTCCTGCACACCAATTTAAGTTTTCAAAAATTTCCCGTCGGTGTGCCGCAGAATGGCCGAGTCCGGCATCCTAGCGGGCTTACTGCCAGCGCGTACGTCGGCCCCTGCACCCGCTCGCACCCTCTCGCCGCTACGACCGATCTCTCCTTTGTTTTCTGACTCTAACGGTGCCCTTTGCTGCGTTATTTCGCCCGCTGCAGTGACCGAGCAGATCTCCGAAAGCGTCGTGGAAGTCACGGGGGAAGTGGAAAATGCGCTCCATCAGGTGGGAAATGCGTCATGCTGCGGTCTGTTACGCTGCAGTGGAGGCTAATAAAGTGGAGGGTTATGCAATGCAGAGACTGGAGTCTACAGGCAGCAAGAAGAAGCAGGCGAGGCAGCTGAATGCCGTCGCAAAGGTGAGGAACGGGCTCTGTCTGGACGGGTTTTGGGGCCTCGGTTCTCACTATTTTGCTGCGGCTGCTGCTGCTGCAGGGCTCTGGGAAGTACATGGCCAAGGTGCATCGCGCATTCGAGAAGAACTTCGACAAGTTCGAGCTGTACGTGCGGCGCAACATCGTGTCGGTGCCGGACGCGCTAGCCGACGAGGTGGCCCAGATTCGAGCAGAGAAGCACAAGCAGGGCGGAGACGGAGAGACTGCAGTTACACAAGAGGAGGAGGATGCAGCGCTGCTAACAAGGGAAGAAAGGGAGGAGCGAAAAGTGGACGCCCAGCTCGAGTCGCTGCGTCTGAAACTGCGTGAGTTGACAGCATCAAACCAGCGGTTAGAGATGGAGCAGAAGGCGCTGGATCAGCGCACACAACACTTCCAGGGTATCGTTTCACAGGTAGCGTTTCTGGATGACATACCGGAGCGAGCAGTCTCGCCATTGAAGCGCACGGCGGAACACATGTCAGCTCTCCACGAGGCTTTTCTGCAGATGGACAGCATCCAGGAAGCTCTGGAACAGGACTCACGTCAGTTCAAGAAATCCAAAGTAGCTACTCGTAGCAGCTTCCGCAATCTGCGCAAGCGGTTCACCGCAAGAACGGCCGAGATGACGTACAGGACGACCGAAGATCTAGAAGAGCTGCATTCCAAACTGCTGACCATGTAACTCCACTGCGGACGGCTCTACATCCGAGTCTGTCCCTGTATGCACAAAAAACGATGTTGTTTAACTCTGAATGTCCGTGTCTGTTTGTCAGCAATGCGTCTCCATCTTGTTTGCACTCGTTTTGCGTCTACAGGTTCAGGTACATTCATCAATCCACCCCTTCGTTCATTTTTGTCGGGGATTTATTGTCTTTCTCTGAGAGTTTCTCTCCAGAGTAACAACCAACTCCGCAATCTTCCCGCTGCCGTCATGTAGCTGTCGAAAGGAGCTGCGTCATCTCCGCTGTCAAGAGGAAGGAACCTGTTCTGCTGTCTGAAGCTGCAACGAGAATTTACTCGTCGTCCCCGTCGTGGAGGTCGTCCATGACGTCGTCGCCCGCAGACTCTTCGCTCTCCTCCTCGTCGCCGTCCACCTCCACGGGCATCGGCATGGCGCCGATCTCCGAGCGCTCGTACTTGATCTTGCCGTCCACCAGCAAGTAGTTGCCCTGGGGCGCCGCCTCGGCGTGCGCCTCGTCGTGGTGGCCGTGGCCGTGGTCCCACGGGTGCTCGAAGCCCTGCAATGCATTGACATTCAGCCGTTAGGGTCTATCGATCCTACCACTGTTGGTGAACCCTAGGGTTTTGCAACGTACCAGCACGGCGAGGCCGTCTTGTTTTGCCCGCCAGAAGACCCAGAGCCAGAGCATCGTGCCGTAGGCCAGCGCCAGGTTCTTGTGCACGGGGCTCACGTGGAAGTGCATCCCGTGCGGGTAGTTGTGGCCGTGGCCGTGCGCCGAGGACATGGCGCGGCGGCCCGAGGCGGCGGCCATGCGGCGAGCGAGGAAACCGGCTGCGCGCATGTCGGTCGGAGGCTCCGGAGGTTGACTTGGGTCGCGTTCCGCTGGTCTGGGTCCCCCTGCCAAAATGAGCGGCGGAGAAACGATGCATGTGATTGGAGAAAAAATAAATCTGGGTTTCAACGAATGGAAAGAAGGTATTTAGACTATGGGGCAATTCCTTTTTCCTGCTTGCAAGTGAAGTGGTCGAGTAGCTTGGAATGAGTGAGAAAAGCTGAGCATGTGCGAAGTCACTTCAGAATTTGCCCATTCCTTCATCTTCCTTTTCTGAATTTGAAAATACTTCGTATGGAGCTAGCTGGTTGTGAGGAAATGCTCCTGCGTGGAAGAAGGGAGTCTCCGAATCCGTGACGCCACGTCCGACCAACGACGGCGCAAGTAGCGTCCTTAGACACTCAATGTTGTGACGACTCGCGCGGGTATCTGAGGAGCAACTAGCAAGATGGCGTGAGTACTGAAGACAAAAGTGCAGACGCGTAGGTCGAAGAGAGAGAGGGATTTAGAAGACTTTCTGGGCATTGAGGACAAGAAGGAAGAGCTACCAGTACAAAGAAACTATGTGCCTGAATTCGGTCTTTTAAAGAAAGAGCGCGACGAGAAGATCTACAAGAAAGGAGCAACCCCTTCGAAATCTATGAGGTACAAGCCGAGTGGAGCCCCGCAAGCGGGGCTCGTCGCGCAAGTTTAAGCCAAGCGGCCTCGCTTAGCTCGGCAGAAATATGCTGCGCCCCGGCGGGGTTGCTGTTTGGCTATTTTAAAAATATTTTCAAAAACAAAAGTATATGGCATTTGAAAAATACTGCATAAAAATTTGAGTTCCTAAACAATTTCTCTGCAAACAATATTTTTTGTGTAAGATCCGTCATCCGTGATTGCTGAATTTCCACCAAAATGGTTATGTTTTTTTTCCGGGCTGTAACTCACGAGATTGCCACATAGAACTGTCCGTGTGAAAACACAGGTTCTGGGAGGTATAATCCAAGATTTTGAATTGACTGCCCTTGGGACTTGTTCATCGTCACTGCAAACGCCACTTGCACAGGAAACTGTTTTCTTTGATTGAAATCCTGAGTTCTTGCTAATCAGCGTGACCTGGGGGGTGATGACGCGTTTGCCGACAAATGATCCGCCCATAATCACAGCCTTCATGCAGTTCCGATGTAAAGACGTAATCCGTCCTGGCGGTGCTTCATATTTTCGGGTCGAAGGTGATCGGCTCTGCAGTTATCGGCAGTGTCTCGGCTCTGGGATCTCATTTTGATCCCCGAGTGGAAGCAGGTTCACGCATTCCTGGAATTGGTCCAGTTTTGCTCACCTGGTGTAGGCGTGGTGCGCGGTTGTCTCAGAGTTAGTGCGAGTGCTCTGGATCCGGACGGGTTCATCCCGAGCCAACAACCCCTGACTCCTCTTGGATCTGAGGAGTGAGTGACGATCCTTGACGCGGTTCTCAGTCTGAACCGCAGGAGGAAGTGAAGTGACTGGAGTGAGTCGAAGCCGGAGTTCGCTGAGAAGAGTGGAGNACGTTCAGACTGAGACCTACTGAGCCAGGGCCAAGTTCCGCTCGAGTAGGTTTGTGACACGAGGCAACTCAGGATTTTCGCCTACGCGCTGCCGTCACTCGACTGCTTTCGTGTGATTCTGTGGAGTTCTATTGGGAGACAGGGGGTATGGTCTGGCTTTAACCATGCGACGTGGATGTCGACGGGAGAGACATGTGATTTATGGAAAGATCTGCCGCCGGGTCGCAGATGGGCCCAATTGGCTGGAAGTGTGAATTCGGACGGTGCACACTCAGAATATCAAAAGTGCACTACGTCCAGCCACCGGACTTTCCCTTACGATGAGTGTCTAAATTCTGACGGAAAGTGTCTCAGAAGAACGTATCTCTGAGAACACCTCATCTTGCTGCGACTTGAGCGACGAGCATAGATCAAGTACCAACATCATGTCTCCCCAGCATTCACGAAACGTGCGCAGAAGAGCTTACAACCACAAGTCACCACGAAGGAGATCAAGCAAATGAAGTCAAAGAAGACCAGACGCTGAATCCTGAATTCTGACGTCTAAATTCTGTATGGATTCTGACGTCTGAGTTCTGAGTTCTGAATGAATTCGGACTTCAGACGTTAGACTTCTGAGTTCTTCATGAATTCGGACTTCAGACGTCTGAGTGTCACGTGAACTCTGACCCCGGACGTATGTGAACCCCACACTGAGTCCAAGTGAATTTCAGACGATGAAACCACTACGTAATCAAGAGCGTAATCAAGTCTGCAATCAAGTGACACGCAACTTGAACTGCCGGGAAAATCCAGTAGGGGTGTNTTCGACGTGTACGATCGAAGATCGCCACCCATACTCAAACCAAGTGATCTACCCCAAGCATAGTGAGCACAAGTGTGTTTGTGAAGCCAGTCAGTAGAGGAGAGAAGGAAAATAGTCAAACTTAAGCCAACAACAGAGTTCATTTTCCCCTGTAGCGCGCAAGTGACTTCGGCCAAGCCTGTTGAGGACCAGAGACTACGACCACGAGACGCTAATGGCACATCACCGCCAAAGGACGGCGTCGTCTGTGGAGCTCCACCAAACTCAAGTCCAGTTAGGTGGTGACCAGAGGCGCCTTGTGCATCCTG